>PVKE010031372.1:0-19071 GCA_004027555.1 Craseonycteris thonglongyai
TTTTTTTTTTTTTTTTTTTTTTTTTTTTTTTTTCTGGACAACCCTGGTATGCTAGGCAGTCAGTCTATAAAGTAAACAGAATTTTATCTTTTATTTTTCACATAGCAGACTTTTAATTGAGCACTGAGCAGTTAATTTTCCTCATTTAGATCTGTGGTTCTCAACTAGGGGTGATTTTTGTCCTCCAGAGACATTTGGCATTGTCTTTAGACTGGGAGAGTTGTTACTGACATCCAGTAGAGACTAGGTCTGCCCCTCCACAACAAAGAATTATCTGGTCCCAAATGTCATTAGTGTCAAGATTGAGAAACCTGGCTTAGACCTATACTGACATACAGGTAACCTTTTCTGTTTGCAGGTTATCTTGCATTTTAAAATATATTTTGTGTTACTAGTTGTTTAGAACTATATCATATTTTGACTTGTAACTACTTCACATAGTGAAAACCATATCCTCAGAACTATTTTTACTAATTTTCATTTTTCCCCCTTAATTATGTTATTACCTCTTATTTGGCTTTTGAGTTCCTGTGCAATACCTTTATGGTTTCTTAGAAATATTTATGAAGTGCTATATTTCTTGGCAACTTGGAAATCTTTGAAAATAAATATATAATTAGATGACAAATAAATATACTCTCTAGCCTTAGACTGCATTTTTTATAAACTTTGAAATTTTATGTATAAACTATTATATTAATCTAGTAACATTTTGTATATTAAAGTACATATACCCAGGAATAAATGTGTTTGTTTCTGTGTAAAATTTAATTTTTTGGAAATTTATTTTGTATGTGAAACATAACATCTGTTTTTTTATGTGATATCTTTTATTTGCTGTATATTTGACTGTATAATTGGCTGTTTCAGTTCTTATTAGAACACAACTGGGAAATAACGCTAAACCACTGGGAAATAACGCTAAACCATAGGATTTACTATTACTTGGCTACTGGTCATTTTCATTTCCTTTTAGTTTTAAGGGACCCAAAATGATTAAACTGATTTTACTGAAGATTTTCTTTCTTTTATTTGCAAAAATACAATAGAAAGGTCTTTTGAAGAATAATAGTGAAAAATGGTTGTATAAATTAAAACTATTATGTCCTCAGAATCCAGAGTGGTGTTAGGTACTTGTAGGCAACCAGTAATTGCTAAATGAATGAAAAGCACATTTCTTTAAATTTTTGTGTTGGGAGTTTAAGTGGAAACAAGCAATTTGCTTTATGTGATGTTTAGGTATTTAGAATCTTATTGCTGAAAAAAACCTTCAAGATCTCCCTAGGTTCTATAAACATTTCTTGGGGACCATAACTGGAGAAGTGGGTTGGGCAACAGCAAGAGGAGACCTAAGAGTGGAGGTGGCTTATCTTGCTTCCCTCCTCCTTCTCAATATGTACTTCTTAAAGGACAGGTCAGCTTTTAAAAGAAAAATGAAAACAAGACAACAACAAAAAACAAAGAGTTGGGTAGCCATCCATTCATTTAATTCACTGTTACATTTTCCACAAGAGGACATTGTGACCTAGAGAAGTTCAATGAAATATGTTTGTTAATGTCATTGTTAGGACTACTGTGTAGCGGGTAGGCTGTTTCCAAAAGACAAGCGTGATTTTTATACAGTGGCTGTATAAAATTCAGCCAGAAAAATTTTAAAACTATACTTTCTGATATTTTTGTTGCTTTCCATCTTCCATCTTGAAGGTTAATGGCTGCTACCCCATGTTTGAAAGTATGATGTATGAGTTTTTATATATTGTATTTATTTCAGACTAGTCAATAATTAGGTGTTGGTTTGAGTCACTTAAATTTTTTTTTGCTGTCATGTAGCTTTTAATTTGCATTATTCCATTATGCTTTTGAAAAGAGCAGTCAAAATGATGTATTACTTGCCGCCTTGTACAAATATATAACCTTTATTTTGGAACACTTTATTAATGTTGGTGCTGCATATTTGGGGCCTACTGCTTAAAGCAAACAAAGAAACAAAGCAAAAACTAAAAATTGCTTTTCTTTGCTGAATGAAATAGAATAGTTGAAATATTTTATAAATCATTGGGATTGCTTATGTGTAGCTACTATGGTGCTATATAGAAACATTTTTTTTTAATGCAAATTATTTTATAACATCTTCTTCCTGAGTCATAGATTCATTCTATTTCTCTGGTATGTTAGTGGTAGTTATTTTTTATTGTTAAGATTTTTTTCCACCTACCTATATAATATCTGCTTCTCTAAGTTGAATTTTTTATTGTGTGGTCTCTGGCTTCCATGTTAGAGACCTTCTTTGGATGTCTGATACTTCTGGCTATTTGTGAGGAATAGCTCTCAGTGCCTTGGTGGAGCTTATAGATTCTGAGCTTATCATAGGGTGATTTGGGCAGGCAGGTTTGTTGAGGTCAAACAAAGCAAAGCTTTGCCCTCTTGTTTAAGTTCTTATACTGTAAACAAGTGTCCTTTTTACAGTCTTTTCAGTACCATATTTTTGCCTCTTTGTCCTTTTTATTGGTGATTTTGCTGTTTAAAGTGGCCCCCAAATGTAGTGCTGAAGTGGTATCTAGTGTTCCTAAAGGCAGGAAAGCCATACACAGAAACTTCGTTGTTAGGTATGTTTCATTCAGGCACAAGTTACAGTGCTGGTGGCTGTGAGTTCAGAGGTAATGAATCAGATCAGTAATATAGTATATTCAGAAAAAGGTAGAGAAAATTCAGTCATCTGTATATAAAGCCATTCCAAAAAGTGCTAAAGTAATATCTGTAACGTTTACTCAGGGTCAGGAAAATGTTAAACCCTTCTTGGTTGGTGGTGTCTGGCTTGCGTGTTTCAAAAGGTAATATAGTGTAGAAAACATTGAAGTTGCAGGCAAGGTAGGTTCTGCAGATCAGGAGATGGCAGAAGAATTTAAAAAAGTGCTTCCTAAGAGTTATTCAGGAAGAGGGGTATGTGGAATAGTAGATTTTCAATTCAGTGCTGATGGGACTGACTTGTTTTATAAAGACGTTTGCAAATGAACCTATACAATGCAAATGACATTTCTATGGACAGAAATTTTGTGACCCCAGACTTTCAGGAAGTTAATTAACCCTGTATTTCCCTTTTGGACAATACTTTAGTATTTGTGATGACTTTATAGAACATAGCTACTCTGAATAAAGATAATTGACTGTATTAGGTATTTGTATGTATGTAAGTCTATTTCTCTTCCGTTCATTTCATAAACTAATACTATAATGTCTTAAATACTGCTAAGTCCTCCTTTCTTCTCCTACTTCTCTTCTTCCTTTTCTTCTTTTTTCTACTCTTTTTCCCCTCCTATTTATAATAGTTACTTATTCTCGCTCCTTTGCCTTTATGATGAACATACCAAATTTAATGATAAAATGTTGGACTTTGACTGAAATTGTACTGAATTTATAGCTTAATTTGTTAGAAATGCCACTATTACAAAATGCATTTTCCTATCCATGAACATGGCATATATTTCCATTTATTTAGGTTATCTTTAATTTTTTTCAATAAAATATTAATGATTTTTTTCATAAAGGATTTAGATATCTTTTGTCAAATATATTCAAAGTTTTCTTATAATTTTTATAGATATTATATGTGCTGTATATCCTGAAATTATAGTTTCTCTTTGTTTTATTGAATAGGACTATAGTTGGTTTTTGTTGTTCATCTTATGTTCAGCTTGATTCTTATTAGTTTTAATGCTTGGTAGATTTCTTAAGATTTTTTTTAAAGTTAAATTGTCAGCTGGGCTTTCTAGTATAGTACTGAATAATAAAATGAGAAAACGCATTCTTGTTTTTCATGGGTCACCATTAGATACAATGTTTGCATTAGAAGTTTTATAGCTACCTTTTATTGGGTAAGTTCTTTTCTATTGCATGCTTACTAGGAGTTTTTATTATGAATGAGCTTATAATTTTATCAGGTGTTTACCCTACACCTGTATAGATCACGGTACAATCCAAACATCCTTGTGTTATTGGGAAAAACTCAATCTTGTCATGTTGTACTCTTTCTTTGAAAAAATAAAATACTGCTTGATATGATTTATTTATTTTCATTTTATTTTATTTATTTTGTTAAAGATTTATTGTTTGAGAGAAGGTGAGAGAGAGAGAAGGGGGGACAGCTCAGAGTAGCCTCCATAGTTGTACATCATTAGTTGTGACATGGTTTCATTTCACACAGGTAGATGTGAGGCCTCATGGGGCATTGGAAGCACACCCCAATTCAGTAAATAGGTCCACATGGGCCAGGGCAGGGATTCGATCCTGGGTCCCTGGGGCTGTAAAGCGGGCGCTTAACCTGCTGAGCCATCCTCGCTTCCCCTATTTCATTCTTTTTTTCTTTATTGCTTGTTATTATCTAGTTTCAACTTAGTTTGAATTTTCTCCCTTTTCTTGGATGCTTAGATTTTGACTTTTTAAAAAAACATGCATTTAAGGCTATGAATTTCCTTTCAAGTACTGCTTTAGTTGCATTCCACAATTTTTCCATCTAGTTGGGGTCCTATATATTTAAAATTTTTTATTATGATTATAGTTACCTATGATTTTCTAAGAACATAGTGTTTAAAAATACCTACATGTTTGGAGTTTTGGGTTATCTTTTAGTTGCTTTTTAATTTTATTGCTTTGTGACAAGTGGTTGTGGTTTGTATATTAGTTCTTTTAATGTTTGTTGAGATTTACTTAATTTCTTATTATTTTCTCAATTTTTATAAATGTTCTAAATGTACTTAAAATTTTGAGTGTTCTCTGGTATACTTGTTTTTGGTTCAAGGTTTTTGATTGTGTTGTTAAAAATCTTCAAAATCCTTACCAATTTATTTTTTTGGACTTTCTTTTTTTTTTCTTTTAAATTTTTTATTGTTTTTTATTGTTTTTGACAGAGAGAGAGAGAGAGAGAGAGAGATACAGAGAGAGATACAGAGATAGAACTGAACTGGGTACTCCCCAGTTCAGCACACGGGTCCACAAGGACCGGGGCCGGGATTTGATCCTCAGTCCCCGGTGCTGCAAAGTGAGCACTTAACCCACTGAGCCATCTCGGCTTCCCCGTGGACTTTCTTGTAGAAGTATATTATTATCCTTTATTATGGTTGTGGATTTGTCAGTTTTTCTGTATAATCTTTTAGATTTTGCCTTTAGTGTTTTGAGTCTGCTGTTATTATGTAGAAGTTCATAATTTTCTGCTTGGGGAGCTTGTTTTTCCATCATAGAAGAGACAGGCAAACTTTCTTATTTCTCTTTGTGAGGTATTCTTTCATTGAAGGTAAAGCTTTTCAAAGGTGTCAGCTTTATATGGGATCTGAGTTCCATTTCTGAGCCTTGTGTGAGCCCAATAACTTGAGATCTGCCTGTTCAAGGACTTCTAAAACCACTGGCTAACAGTGTTAATGCTTGTTTGTGCCATCCCCCCCATCCCCCGGTTCCTGGGGAAAATCCACTTTCTGTTTTGTGAATTTAAATATGAATTTGAAAATATTATATTTTATATTTTATACAGCTTTCCCAACTATACTGCAAGCATTTTGAGGTTATCTATTTTGTTCAGTTGGTGCAAATGATAATTTCTTTTTTAGTTCTTTACTTTGTATTCTTTCTATTTGTTTTCCTTTGTTACCATATTCCTATTCATATTTCTTTCTAGTTTTTTAAACCTCCATTTATGTTTATTCACTATGAAAGGAACTAGAAATATTTATTACGGGGAGGATAACTCCATTTGGCATTTTTGAGCAATTTAGTTAAAAATAGTACTGAAAAAAAAATAGTACTTCATAGAAAGATGTAACAGAAATTAATGTTTACAAATCACTATTTAAACTACAATTTAATCTTGAGTCTCTCACCTAATTTTAGTTTTGTTTTATTTTTACAGTTTAAAACAGAGTGGAAAATTTCCTGGAAATCCCTGGCCTCCTTATAAGAAAAGGACACCACTCCACCCCAGCTATAAAGGTCTCATGAGACTTTTGCACTGTAAAACTTTACACATTGTGCTATTCACTCTGCTTTACAAGGTACAGTAGTAATTTGAATAAACAGACTCAGAATTTATTTTCATAATTTTCAAATAATAAAGTATAGTATTAACATAAGTACCATTTATAAAGCAAAGTGTATTTATATATTTAAGATGTATTGTTTTTGACAGAGACAGAGAGAGAAAGAGACAGAGATGGGGGGAGGGGCAGGGTAGTCTGCATAGCTATATGCCATCAGCTTTCAACATGTGTTTATTCCACACAGTTGTTTGGGTGCTGTGCAGGGTGGAAACTGGGCTGGGGGCCTCCCTCGTGGGAGGCATGCCCCCTTGAGCCAGGGGCCAAACTGGGGGGTGAGAACCAAACTGGGGGCCTCCCGCATGAGAAGCACACCCCTAGTTCAGCATATGCATCCACACGGGCCGGGTCCACGACTTGTTCCTTGGTCCCAGGGCTGCAAAGTGAGCACTTAACCCCCTGAGCCATCCTGGCTTCGCCATCCTGGCTTCGCCATCCTCATGTTTTAAAATTCTTTTTTCTTTTTACTGTTCTGACTGGATGTTTTCTACTACCTTGTCTTCTAATTCGCTAATTTGATCCTCTGCTCTATCTAGTCTGCTGGTGATTTCTTCTGTTGCATTGTGAATTTCAGTTATTGAATTCTTCATTTCTGATTATTTTTTATGGATTCTATGTCCTTTTAAAAAAAAAAGATTTATTTTATGTTTGAGAGGAGAGAAAGAGAGAGAATGAGAGAGAAAGAGAGAGAGAGAGAGAAGAAAGGAGGACCCAGAGCAGTCTCCATAGTTGTACACCATCAGTTGTGACCTGGTTTCATGCCATACATGTGGATGTGGAGCCACACTGGGTGGGAACCGAACTGGGCACCTCCTGCATGAGAGCGTAGAACCTTCACCTTCCAGCCATCTCAGTGGTTACCAGTTGGGCTGTAGTTCAACATATAGGTTTCCATGGGCCAAGATTGGGGCTGTGAATCGAATCTGGAGCCCTTGATTGTGAGGCAAGTGCTCAACCACTGAGCTATCCTGGTATCTCCTCTATGTTCTTTATGCTTGCTATATCTCTGTTGAAGTTGTCACTAAATTCCTTGAGTTCGTATCTAATAAATTGCTTGCCTCCATTTTGTTTAGTTCTTCTGGAATTTTATAAAGTTCTTTTATTTGAGATGTATTTATTTGTTTCCTCATTTTGGATGCCTGTCTGTGTTTGTTTCTATGTATTAGGTAAATCTGCTACATCTCCCATTATTGCTGGACAGCCTTTTGTAGTAGGTACCCTGTGGGGCCCTGGCACTGTCTCCCTGGTCACCTGGGTGCTCTTGTAGACCTGGTTTAGTGCCAGTGCTGTGCCTAGAGTTATTCAGCAAAAGTCTTAGCACACCAATGCCAGTCACTGCCCACCTGGGGCCTGTGAACTTAGTTTTCCAAGACAGATTGCAATGTGGGTGCAGTTGGCTGCTGACCAGAGAAACTGCCTCTAGTATTGGCAGAACTGGGTGGAGTAGGGTCCCAGTGAGTCAGCAGGGTGAAGTGAGCTGAGCTCACCAGATCCAATCAAGTTTAGATTTGGCCATGTGGGGGCGGGCTGCTGCATCATATTGAATGAGTGATTGGTGGAGATTAGTCCTGAGGTCCTGCATAAGATTTGAAAGGCTTATGTTGTGTAATCCATGTATTAGGTCAGATTTATCAATGTTTCCTCAGAGAATTCTCTTTTCTAACTATTTGCATTTCTTTTTCCTTTCTCACCTATATAAACCACATGTTAACATATACATTTACAAAGTTGCACAAAATACTCAGGCTCAGAACTTTAATTTTATAGTCATAGTTCAAGAACATTACTGTTCCATAAACATTTATTATGCTCCCAGTTATATTCCAGGTGCTATACTAAATATATTTGTGTGGATTATCCTATTTAAAAAACGTATTTTTATGACATTTTTGTCATTAGGAAAAGAGTGTCAGCAAATTAGGATGTAAAATATTCTTGTTAAATTATTTTTTTAGATACTAGTATACTTGTATTCATAGTGGCTTTAGTAGACTATTTAATGTGTTAACCTTTAGATTATCAGCAAATTCTTTTCTAGATATTGCTTAAAATACAATGTAATCTTGCAAGGGAATCTGTATTTTTGGTTTTAGTTTGTCTTTTCACCAAGATATACGTAGCTTTACTTACATATCTGATCATGTTATATGTTTATTTACATATATACCTCTCCCACACATATATATGTTTGTTATTCTATAACATTAAAATATTTTTGAATATTTTTGAATATTTTAATGATACATATTTTCTGGAAAGAAGTAATTATGAAATATTTTTCCCCCTTTTAAAGATATTGATGGATCATCAAAATCTCTCAGAACATGTACTCTGCATGGTTTTATATCTGATTGAATTAGGACTTGAAAATTCAGCTGATGAGGAATCAGATGAAGAGGTACGTAGTTGTAACATGCCTTAATAAAGGTAGTAGAATGCCATTTTGAAATGTATTTATGGATTCATCATACTCATGAGATCTTAAGAACTACAGGACAGGCTTTTTTAGATCTTTATGTTTCTTGAAGGTTTTATTTTATTGGTTGAGAGGTGAGAAAGAGAGAAAAGGAAGGAGGGCTCAGAGCAGTCTCCATAGTTGTATATAATTCGTTGTGACATAGTTTTATTCCACACAGGTGGATATGGGGCCCTTGTGGGGCGGGAACTGAACTGGGGGCCTCCTGCATGGGAAGCACACCCCAGTTCAGCATATGGGTCCACATGGGCCTGGATCGGGATTCGGTCCCAAGTCCCCAGGGCTGCAAAGTGATCACTTAACCCACTGAGCCATTCTGACTTTCCCCTCTTTAGATCTATAAATGTGTGTTCTTTTAGAGTTTTCACTGATACAATAAACTTCACTTATGGAATTATTGAATTTGAAATTTGTAAATTTATAATATATAGATCTATGGAAAGTGGTTAATGAATTTTTGGTGTTATGCTAACAACATTGATTACTGGTAATCATTAGGACTTCAGCCCAGAAGTTCTAATAATTTTATTATGAACTATGATTAGTTTGAGTAGCAAATTTTTTTCTGTAAAGATTTCACATTGATAGAGTACATAGTGTTTTATGTGAGAATGTTAAAGTGCTTAAGTGTACAAGATAAGGTGTTGCAGGACTTCAGAAATATCATTTCATAAAAGCAATTGTTACTACACATTGATTTTACAAGTATAAGATCTCAGTCCCTCCCTTTAAAAAGACTAACTACAACAAAACATAATGTAAGAAAGTGAAAAGTCTAGGCAGTACTTTATAGTTCAAGTTGAATCAACATATAAATTTCACATATATTAAAGGATCATTAATATTCCTCTAAAACTAGGTCAGATTTGGTTTTTCACACTTTCTTTCACTTTCTCCAAATTAGCATTATTTGATTATACAATGAATTATTACTAATGGGTGATGAAAAATAGTCTGTACTGATAAGTATTTCCAGATTGAAAAATATATATATTTTTAGGAGAACTTTAGCTAACTTTTATTAAACTTACCCATATTAGTATTGAGAATTTTATTCTTGTATTTTGTGTTTAAATTTGGTTTTATTAGCACTTTGTAATTTGCCAATAAGGCTGTAGGGATTCAGGAATATGATAGAAAGTGGATGATCATCTGGGCTTGTTACATCTCTGTTGTACCTTAGACCTGACTTGACAAGATTTGATGCTCATTATGTTTATGTTTTAGGCATCATCTGTGTGTGGACCAGAACGTTGTCATGACAGTTGGTTTCCTGGCAGTAATTTAGTATCCAACATGAGACACTTTATAAACTATGTTAGGGTCAGAGTTCCAGATACTGCTCCTGAAGTGAAGAGAGACTCATCTGCAAGTACCAGCTCTGACAGCTTGGGTTCTTTACATGTAAGTGTGGGAGACGAGGGAAAAGCAGGAACGACTTTCTGTTATGTTGCAATGTATTGTTTAGATTATCCTCTGATAATCAAAAGAAAAATAAATGTGGTTGTAGATAACAAATTTGCTCTTTTTTTCTCTGATTATTTAAGCAATTTCTGCCTCACCTATCTTTTTCCTTTAATCTGCCAGAGTTCACGACGACCTAAAGTTCTTCAAAGAGAGGTAGATGTATATGGTATTTGCATTAACTAGCAATATGACTTTAACTGGAAATGGGGAAAAACACTGAAGTATTTTGTGTGAATGTGTATGTTTAATTAATGTGGTTAAATTTAGAAAAATGTTTCTCTAATGTATATGTGTGTGATTTTTATATAGTGATTTACACTTAATTTTAAAGAAAATTCATATTATTGAACTTAAAAATACTACTTAGTAGTGGGTTTTTCTTAGTAGTGTTAGAAGTATTTTAAACCAATTATAAGTTGCACATTTGGGTCTGTTTACTTTTAACATTGTTACTAACATCTTAAAGATAAATGTTTCCTAAATCAAAATAAATTTAATCCGTAATTGCTGGCAGCATGCCTATTTACAATTTTGTTTTGGTTCTATGGCAATTAATTAACTTTGATAAAGTAAGTCCAGAAATCTTAGGCTCCATATATTGTGTATGTGGACACATTTTGAAGATCAGCTCCTTCATTGCATGTAGCTTGATTAATTTTTAAAAAGCAGAAATGAAATGTCTTGAAGTGACATGCCAATAACTAAACTTAAACATCTCTAATCCCTACAATCCATATTTTTTGTCAGTAGAGACCGTTGCCTTTGACAGTATGTTTTTGCTGTGAACATCATAAATAATTTTAATTAAAATATTGTAATCTCTGTAAGAGGCAGCTTTTGCCTTTAATGCTGGTAGGGAGTACTTTGAAAAACAACTTGGATGTTGAAAAATAGTGTATACTATAATTTACCTCATAAAAGCTCCACTGATATTGGGGTATCCTTTCTGTATTCTTGCTTTAAAAAATTAATGAAATTCATTAGACTTGAATCGTACAATTTATCATTTAACCACAAAAGGTAGCAGTCTTCTAACAGTAAAGAAAGAATATAGTATTCTTGATGAACGTTGGATAGAACAGTTTTTCTTTAAATTGATGAGGAACTTAGTTTATGATTCTTCTTCCATATGACTAGAGATACTACTCAAGTTTTGTCTATTTTCTCTGGTAGATAAACCTAGGAGGTTGCGAAAGAGGTATTGTCATCGATAATCTCTGTCTCCTCATTTTTGTTTTCAGGTTAAGTGGGACTAAGTACCGGTATATTTGAGAAAGAGGTGCAGGGCAGATTTTCTTAAAGAGAAGATCTGTTGAATAAATATTTGGTTGGAACTTTGAACATTTCCTTTGGAAAATTAGTGCTAGTATGTTTTTAAACTTGACATTGGGTGACTTCTTTTGATTCTTTCTCTCTCTTTTTTTAATGGTAGAATTCTGGTACTGCTCAAGTTTTCAGCTTAGTAGCAGAGCGTAGGAAGAAGTTTCAGGAGATCATCAATCGCAGTAACAGTGAAGCAAATCAGGTGGTTCGTCCCAAAACTTCAAATAAATGGTCTGCTCCTGGTTCAGGTCTACAGTTAACTACAGCCATTTTGGAAATTAAAGAAAGCATATTGTCTTTGCTAATTAAACTTCACCACAAACTCTCAGGAAAACAAAACTCCTACTATCCTCCTTGGCTTGATGACATAGAAATTTTAATTCAACCAGAAATTCCTAAATATAGTCATGGAGATGGTATAACTGCAGTAGAAAGAATTTTATTAAAAGCTGCATTGCAAAGCAGAATGAACAAACGCATCATTGAAGAGATATGTAGAAAAGTGACACCTCCTGTCCCACCCAAAAAAATCACAGCAGCAGAAAAGAAAACACTGGACAAAGAAGAAAGGTAATTTTTAAATTTTTTTGTTTTAAACATGTGTGGTACAGTTGAAGATTTGATAAATCTTCCCTTTCTGGCCATTGAGGCTAATTACCTGGATGCTTAGCCTATAATTATAGCTGATTGATTAGTTTGTAAAGTAACTAAAACCAAACATAGTTAGTGATTATATGTGTAGTATGCTTGAGTTGGGGGGTGAGAAGATGAGAGTTTCTGACCCCAACCTTAAATTACTGTCCTAAACTTGTAGGCTCTTTTGGAAATATTGCTAAGTCATTTATCAGTATAGGGATCTAATAATTCTCCTGCTGTTTTCAAAAACTATTATCAATTCAACTTGGAAAGAAAGCTGATTCTGGGTAGTGAACATATATTGTAACACATAGACAAAGTACTGTAGAATTGGACACCTGGAACCTATGTAATTTTTACTAACCAATGTCACCCTAATAAATTTAACAACAAAAATTAAAAAAAAAAAATGTTAATCATTTCTCAAAATAAAAATCTGATTGTTTTAGTTCCTTTTGGCCCTTTCCAGTCTTTCCAATATATGGTCACTAATTATTTTAAAGATTTATTTTTATTGTTTTTGACAGAGAGAGAGAGAGAGAGAGAGATACAGAGACAGAGACAGAGAGAAGGGGGAGGGCCCACAACAGTCTCCATAGTTACACATCATCGATTTTTCCACATAGTTTCATTCCACAGGTGGGCGTGGGGCTGCACAGGGCAGGAACTGGGCCGGGGTCTCGCCCCGGTGAGAACTGAACTAGGGGCACTCCCCAGTTCAGCATGTGTATCTGCATGGGCCGGGGCCGGAATTTGATCCTTGGTCCCCCAGGGCTGCAAAGTGAGCGCTTAACCCATTGAGTCATCCCGGCTTCCCCAAATTATTAAACAAATAATGTTTTAAAATATACTTACAGCTTTAACTTTTGGAACTTTAGATTATTTTTTATTTATAAATCTTTCTTGGATGGTGTTCCTGTATATCATGATTAGGGAGGATAGGAAAAGGCTTAGGCTTAGCAATTGATGCACTCAGTTTTGTTCATTACTGAGTTTAAGGGGAGACATCCAGGTGAAGATGTCTAGTGAAATAAAAGGTTTGAGACTTAGGGGAGAATTTTGTGTTACAGCTGCAGATTTGGGCATATAGGTAATAGTTAATTCTTGTATATGGAAGAGTGTACAGTAAGAAGATGAGAACACCATTAATATAGGACTCAAGGAAAAACTTTAAAGGGAATGACTGCAGAAGGAGTACCTACCTACAAAGGTGACTGAAAATGGATAGCTAGAGTGGAAAAGGAGGACATCTTCAGAGAGTGGCGTTAAAGAAGGCATGAGCGGAGGAGATTCTGAAAGGAAGAAACTTCTCAGGATTGTTAAATGCTGCAAAAATTCGGATAAGATTGGATGTTTCTGTTGTGAACTGTGCATGCGAGGGACCTAGGTTGTGTGCTCCTTATGAGAATCTAATGCCTGATGATCTGAGGTGGAGCTGAGGCAGTGATAGTAGCTGTGAGACTGTCTAGTTGCAGGAAAACAAGCTCAGAGCTCCCACTGATTCTGCATTATGGTGAGTTGTATAATTATTTCATTACATATTACAATGCAATAATAGAAATAACGTATACAATAAGTGTAATGAGCTTGCATCATCTTGTATTCATATTTAGAATTAGACATTTTCCCAAGGAGTCCTGGTTACTTTTAGTAAGGAATGGTATTTGTTAATAGAAACCACAATCTATGTGCTCATTCTAATGAGGTATAGAAGTTCTTAGATCCTCTTAGTGGAGAGAGCTAGGGAAAATATTGTGTGTGGGGGCGGAGGGGGGTGGGGGGGCGGGTAGGGGCGATGGGAGTCGATGGAGGGAGTGAGGAGAGAGGTTCACCTTAATAATTCCAATTCCAGTATGCTCCCACAATGAGAAAGTTGGCACTCATAATCTTTAGTATATATGAATTTTTTTGTAACCCATTTTCTTTTGTGCAACCCATTTTTTTTTAATGTTACCCATTTGCTTTTACGTAATTCATTTTTTTTTTGGTACCCTTACCCCACAAGAATGCCTTCCTGTGCCATACTTTTGGGTCTTGACACCTGTGGTAGGCCACTGTTGCCATTTTCTATATTCAGGAAAGTAAGAGAGGGCAGGAATGAATTTAATTTTTTTGAAATAGCCAATATGTTACTGAGAGTTAAGTTTGATTAATAAGGTGAATGGTCAACCTGAATAATAATATTTGAGCTTGGTGATGCCAGATGGTTCAGCTGGTTAAGCTCTCATCTTGTAGTTCTAGCATTCGAAGCTCGAATCCCAGCCCCAGCCTGTGCAGACTCATGATAAACTGGGGTGGGTCCCACACGTCGGTTCTCACTGGGGAAAGCTTCCCACGTAGGAGGCCCCTGGTTTGGCTCCCAGCTCGTGGCAGTGTGCCTCTCATGCGGGAGACCCCCTGCCCAGTTCCTGCCCTGCACGGCCCCCTGCCCACTTGTGTGGAATGAAATTATGTCAAAAGCTGATGATGTACAACTGTGGAGACTCCTCTGGGCCCTCCCCCTTCTCTCTGTCTCTCTCTGTCTTTGTCTCTCTGTCAAAAATAATAAATATTAAAAAAAATATTTGAGCTCAAAAACAATATAAAGAGTTGTTATTATAAAATAATAAAACAAGTTTTCTTAAATTAATCCTAAATTATATTTAAAGTAAATGTTAGAAAACGGAGTTTAAAAATATTTTGAACATTATTGGCAAAAATATGTAACTTCTCATGGTCAAATGGACTACAGTACTTGACTATGGATGTTTATGATTATTTCCACTAATTGGAAGGAAGCAGATTCGTGAATAATCTAAAAATTACTCTTAGCATTTTTTTCTTCTAAATTCTATATCCTTGAATCATTTCAGATTACTAGAAGAGTGTTTTCAGGTTTCCCGCAGAAATGACTTCATAGAATTTCACTTTAATAAAGGAAACTGCTATAGCATTGTTCCTCAACCTTTTTGGCACCAGGGACTGGTTTCATGGAAGACAGTTTTTTCCCAGATTGGGTGGGGAGAGGAATGGTTTTGGGATGATTCAAATGCATTAGATTTATTGTGCACTTTATTTCTATTATTATTACATTGTAATATATAATGAAATAATTATACAACTCACCATAATGCAGAATCAGTGGGAGCTTTGAGCTTGTTTTCCTGCAACTAGATGGTCCCGGTGCTAGTTGCATCACTGCCTCAGCTCCACCTCAGCTTATCAGATGTTAGATTCTCACGCAACCTAGATCCCTTGCATGCGCAGTTCACAATAGGGTTTGCTCTCCTATGAGAATCCAATGCCAGGGACAGGAGTTGGAAGTCAGGTGGTAATGTGAGCAGTGGGGAGTGGCTATAAATACAGATGAAGATTTGCTCACTGGCTCCTTACCTTCTGCTATGCAGCCTGGTTTCTAACAAGCCACAGACTGGTACAGGTTTGTGGCCTGGGTGTTTGGGACCCCTGTGCTATAGAGTATATACTATCCATTATGTTTTTAGTGTTCTTTATATCATGGGATATGATAAATCCCTTTGTAAGCTTTGTTCAATTTAAAAAGTTTGTCTCTCCCGATGAGCCAATATATATCTCACCTTTTAACCTTTTTTGTTTTTCTTCTTTTCCCTCTCATCTTGTTTTAAATACTATTTTAACCTTCCCTTATGGGGAATAAAATTTTAAGCTCACTAATATTGTTAGCATTCTCAAATCTAGGGAAGCCTATCTTCTTTATTAATTTACTTTTTTTTTTTTTATTCTTATGTTATAGTACGTACTGTTATATGGTGTTTTATTATTAACCAGCCTGAAATTAAAATACTCTTTGGAAGTAGATAAGGGATAAAAACTAAATAAAATATAGGTAATTAATCCAAAGGAATATTCATGCTTAGATTTGGAATAAGTTTTATTCTTTGTTATATTTGAGACTCTTTAAAGTTCTTGAGACTCTTTAAAGTTCTTTTACTTCAAACAAAATAAACTAAACTTGGAATATTTCCAAGTAGAAACTGGGAAACTTCTTGTTTATTCTCTGTTAGTAGAGACCTATTCTTAAGGTAAGAGTAAATCTGACTATTCTTATTTTTTAGAGTTGCTCATATCTAAACCTCATAGTTTCTTCTAGCAACCAGTTTGCTATTATTTGTGCCTGGGGTTAAATTGTGAGTTCCTTGTTAAAAAAAACTCTTCTTCTTTTTGCTACCAGCTGACATATACTTAGGAAATTGTGTTGTTGAAAATTCAAATTTTCTATCTTCTTTGATTATTATTTCACATTTTAAAATAAGTCTTGGGTTTTATTATTATCTATTTAGCCAGTTATTTTCAAACCATTTTAAAGCAGTGGAATCCTTTTAAGGACACATTTACATGAAATTTAATAGGTAGTTTTGACAATAGGTTGTTCTTAACCGTATGCCAAGGCCTTTTCATACATTATGTACTCCTGAAAGATAGTGGGTAATTCATTAGCACATCTGGTACTTATTACTTTATTTCTTTTTAATCTAGGCGGCAAAAGGCTAGAGAAAGACAACAGAAATTGCTTGCAGAGTTTGCTTCACGACAAAAAAGCTTTATGGAAACTGCAATGGATGTTGGTAAGTCAAAATGTATTAGTGTAGAACTCTCATAATTATAGTTACTACCTTAGTGGTTATCTAGTCTTTTCTACCAGTTGTAAACATTATAGACAGATGACTGATGGTCTTTATTTAAACAACAGTGTGTTAGAGGATCAGATCTTTATTATAGGCAGACCATTCTGTTGTTGAGTAGCTCCAGTTGTTAGAAAGTTCTTCCTGATGGTAGTAGAATACAGTATCCTCCCACTGTTCTCTTTTGTTAAATTGTCTTTTAGATTTGTGAGATTCATCCATATGCATTTATTTATTTTGAGTTTTTCCTGTGAAATTGTTCTATGATCCTTAAAATAGTTTTTAGATACTTTCAGTGCAATCTTCTTCTGCAATCCCTTCAGTGTTTCTTAAAATCAGGTGTACTTCCCACTTTATTAGGATTAGCATTAACATTTGTACAATGAGAGGCAATGCCATTTTTCTGTATGATGGTAGATTGCTATGAATAATCTTTTATAAACATTGGAGAAATAGGAGATGCTGGCATGGCTCAGCGGGTTCAGTGCTTGTCTTGTAGTGCCAGGGTTGGGAGGCCCCTGGCCAGTTCCTGCCCTGTGCAGACCCACGCCCACCTGCACACAGTTTGATTGTGTGATTTATTATTAGATATGTGCCAAATTTCAACCTACTTGCATCTGAGTTCTTTCAGATATCACCAAAGAAGCACATCAAACGTGACGAAAACCCCAAGTATGGAGAAAATTGAATTTTGCCCTGTCATTACGTTACTCACAAAACAAGGGAAAACTCCTCAATCCATTTTGGAAGAGATGTTAGTGGTTTATGGGGACTGTTGCCCTGGGAAATCCATGGTTTACTAGTGGTATAGTCTTTTTAAGCAAGTCAGAGTCAATTGAAGATGACCTCTGTCTGGGACACCCTGTTGAGGCCACTTCCTCAGACATTGTCCAGAAAGTTAGAAGACTTGCAGTAGAAGATGCCAGATTGAATAAAAAGCAGCTTGCAGAAATGGTTGGAGTATCACCTACAACCATTTTGAATATTCTCCATCAGCATCTAAAGGATGTTAAAAGTCAGTGCAAGATGCTCATGCCACTTCAAAAACAACAGTGCATTGAATGTTCGTGACAGTTTTTGGTCTTCTGCAGAGGCAACAAAGATGAAGTTTTAAACCAGATTGTCACTGGAGATGAAACTTGGGTTCATCATTATAAGCCTCAGTCGAAGCAGGAGTCCATGCAGTAGCATGAAAAGGGCACGCCACTGCCCTTTTCGGCTAGAAAAATCATGGCTACTGTTTTTCTGAATATGAAGGGTGTCCTGCTAATTGATTACAAGGGTAAAGGTGTCACAATAACTGGAGAGTACTATTCCAGTCTGCTGAAACAATGAAAAGAATCTGTGAAGGAGAAAATAAGAGGAAAATGGACCAAGGGGGTGCAGCTTTTGCACAACAATGTGCCTGTGCACAAGAATAATGTTGAATTGGCTACTCTTCACAACTGTGGCTTCCAAACATCAAACCACCCTCCCTACAGTATGGACCTGGCTTTGTCTGATTATTATTTGTTCCCAAATATGAAAAAACAGATCCAAGGGAAGAAACAGACAACAAAAAGATTACAGCTACAATTTAAGGGCAAAAACAAAACATTTTTTTGAGGGTATAAATAAACTTATTGAACGATCTGAGAAGTATATTATGGTTAAGGGTGAATATATTGAAAAGGAAAAATAAATAATTTGTTTTTTTTTTTACCCTTCTTCTGCAAATTTCTTGACCACCCCTCATAAGTTCCATAGTAGGCAAGGGAAATGAGAAGTTCAGGTGATCACCTGGTTGTTTTAGTTTTCAGGGTTAAGTAAAAGGTGAGTTCTCCTGAGTGAAAAGAATGATACCAGAGGTTTGGAATAGTTGTGGAGGAGAGTGGGAGATGTTGCTAAATTAGGGTGACCAGACGTCCCGCTTTTGGCAGGACAGTCCAGATTTTTAACAATTTGTCCTGCGTCCTGTGGCGTTTTAAAAAAGTCCCGATTTTTGGAAAGAATGCACGACAAGCTAGGGAACGGCGGGAGATAGACCAAATTTTTAATCAAGAACAACCAAAATGCCCTTCGATAGATGACTGGATACAGAAGATGTGGTACATTTACACAATGGAATACTACTCAGCGATAAGAAATGATAAATTTCAGTCATTTCTGGCAACATGGATGGACCTAGAGACCATCTTATTAAGCGAAATAAGTCAGACTGAAAGAAGCAGGAAACATATGACTTCACTTATAGGTGGAATATAAAAGTGAAAGTAACAAAGACACAGAGACCTATGGACTCACTCAATAGCTTGGTGATTGCCTGAGGGAAGGGGAGGAGCGGGGAGGGAGAGTGGGAGGGGAAGCGGGATAGGACACCAGCATTATGGACACACTCAATGGTTTGGTGCTTACCTGGAGAGGGGGGAGGAGGGGGGGACAGTTGTGGGGGGAGGTGGGAGTGGGCACT
>PVKE010031373.1:0-19062 GCA_004027555.1 Craseonycteris thonglongyai
AGAGAGACCTAAGAGCTAAAACAAATGAAAGATATCTATAAGAACTATCTGACTCCGTTATAAAGAATAACATAAGGATAATAGGTATTCTGGAGGGAGCAGAGGACGGGTTGGGCACAGAGAATTTTCTCAGACAACTAGTAGGTAAGAACTTCCCAAATCTATGGCAAGAACTGGAACCTCAAATTCAAGAAGGAAATAGGTAGGACCCTTAGCTACTTGAATCCTAGCAGACCCTCTCCAAGGCACATTATTATACTGAAGATGTCAAAGGTCAAAGACAAACAAAGAATCCTCAAGGCAGCCAGAACAAAGAACACCATAACCTATAAAGGAAAGCCCATCAGACTTTCATCAGATTTCTCAACAGAAACTCTACAAGCTAGGAGGGAGTGGAATCAAGTATTCAAAATATGAAAGGAGAGAAAATACCAGCCAAGAATCCTGTACCCAGCAAAGTTATCCTTTTTTTTTTTAAACTGTGTTTTGACAGAGAGAGAGAGACAGAGAGATACAGAGAGAAGGGGGAGGGCCCAGAGCAGTCTCCATAGTTGACAGCATTAGTTTTCCATATAGTTTCACTCCACAGGTGGGCGCAGGGCTGCGCAGGGCAGGAACTGCGCCAGGAGCCTCCCACATGGGCCCCGGCAAGAACTGAACTGGGGCACACCCCAGTTCAGCATATGGGTCCACCTGGGCTGGAGCCAGGATTCGAGCCTAGGTCTCCAGGGCTGCAAAGCAAGCGCTTAAACCACTGAGCCGTCATCCCAGTTTCCCCTATCCTTTAGATATGAAGGAGGAATAAAGACCTTTTCAGACATACAGAAACTGAAGGAATTCTCCAGCACAAGGCCAGCATTTCAAGAAATACTGAAGGAGGCGACTGGACCTGAAACAAAAAGTAAAAATAAATAGGGATAAGCTGGAACAATGAAAACATAAAAGGAGAGAAAGTAAAGGTTTAAATTTCCAAAGAAAATAGAGATAAGAAACAACCTTAAGAAAAGGAACCACTGCACATATGAAACTTTCTTTTATATAAAGTTCATGGTAACCACTCAAAAAGAACTTAGAACTGGGACACATAACAAAAAAGGAAAAAGAAAGAAAGAAAACAGAGAAAACAGTCATAAACACCATCAAACTAAATTAAAATAACCGGTAGGAATAAAAAAGCAAAGAAGCAATTGAAAGAACTACCAGAAAACAAAAGATAAAATGGCTATACGAAATCCTTATATATCAGTCATCACCCTAAATGTAAATGGACTGAACTCACCAATAAAAAGACACAGAGTAGCAAACTGGATTAAAGAACAAAAACCAACCTTTTGCTGCCTGCAAGAGACACACCTCAACCACAACGACAGACACAGACTCAAAGAGAAAGGGTGGGAAAAAATACTCCAAGCAAATGGCATGCAGAGAAAAGCAGGGGTAGCTGTACTTATATCTGACAAAGCAGACTTCAGGATCAAAAATAGAATAAGAGACAAAAATGGACATTTCATAGTGATCAAGGGGACAATACAACAAGAGGATATAACACTTATTAATATATATGCTCCAAACCAGAAAGTACCAAAAAGTTACAAAGCAACTACTAATGGATCTAAAAGGAGACACTGGGGAAGCCGGGATGGCTCAGCAGGTTAAGTGCTCGCTTTGTAGCCCTAGGGACTGAGGATCGAATCCTGGCCCCAACCCATGTGAACCCATATGCTGAACTTGGGTGTGCTTCCCAGCCCAGTTCCCACCCTGCACAGTCACTGCCCACCTGTGTGGAATGAAACCATGTTGAAAACTGATGACGTATAACTATGGAGATTGCTCTGGGTCCTCATTCTCTCTCTCTCTCTCATCCTCTCTCTCTTTCTCTCTCTCTCTCTTTCTCTCTCTGTCTCTGTCTCTGATAAAAACAATAAAATAAATCTTAAAAAAAAATAAAAGGACAAACTAATGAAAATACAATTATAGCAGGGGACCTAAACACCCCATTGACAGCCATGGACAGATCATCCAAACAGAAAATAAATAAGGAAATATCAGCTTTAAATGATACATTACAGCAATTGGACATAATTGATATTTACAGGATACTTCAACCTACAGCACAGGACTATACATTCTTTTCTAGTGCACATGGAACATTCTCAAGGATAGCCCACATAGCTACCCTCAGCAAATTTAAGAAGTTTTGAAATTGTATTCTCCAATCACAAAGCTTTGAAATTGGAGATCAACTACAAAAATAAATAAATAAATAAATAGAAGGCATGAAAAACCACATATATATAGAAATTAAACAACATGTTATTTTAAAATGACTGGATCAAAGAAGAAATAAAAGAAGAGATTGAAAGGTACATAGAACTGAATGACAATGAAAACGCAACATACCAAAATTACTGGGATGCAGCAAAAGCAGTAATAAGAAGGAAATTTATATCACTACAGGGCCATCTCAAGAAACAAGAAAAATCATAAGTAAACAACCTAATATCACATCTTCCAGAACTAGAAAAAGAACAAAACACACCCAAAATCAGCAGAAGGAAGGAAATAATAAAAATTTAACCAGAACTAAATGAAATAGGGGAAGCTGGTATGGCTCAGCAGGTTAAGCATTCGCTCTACAGCCCTGGGGACTGAGGATCAAATCCCGGCCCCGGCCTGTGTGGACCCATATGCTGAACTGCGATGTGCTTCCCATGCAGGAGGCCCCCAGCCAAGTTCCAGCCCAGTTCTGGCCCTGCACGGCCCCTGCCCACCTGTGTGGAACAAAACCATGTCGAAAACTGATAAAGTTCAACTATGGAGACTGCTCTGGGCCCTGCCCCTTCTCTCTGTCTCTGTTAAAAACAATAAAATAAGTCTTAAAAAAACAAAACTAAACTAAATGAAATAGAGAATAGAAAGACAATTGAAAAAATTAATGCAACAAAGAGCTGGTTCTTTGAAAAAATTAATAAAATTGAAAACCCCCTGGCTAGGTTCACCAAGGGAAAAAGAGAAAACACACAAATAATCCAAATTAGAAATGAAAGAGGGGAAATTACAACTGATAACACAGAAATACAAAGGATCATACAAGAATACTAGGAAGGACTATATGCCACCAAATTTTGCAACCTAGAAGAAATGTTTTTAGGAACATATAGTCTACCTAGACTTAATCAAGAAAACCTGCATAACCTAAACAGGCCAATCAACAGTAAGGAAATTGAAACAATCATCCAAAAACTTCCCAAAAGCAAGAGTCCAGGACCAGATGGCCTCATTAAGAAGTTTTACCAGATATTCAAAGATGAACTAACACCTACCGGTATCCTCCTCAAACTTTTCCAAAAAATTGAAGAAGAGGTAATACTTCCCAAATCATTCTATGAGGCCAACATTACCCTAATACCAAAGCCTGGTAAGAACATCACAAAAAATGAAAACTATAGACCAATATCTCTGATGAACACTGATGCAAAAATCCTAAACAAAATACTAGCAAATAGAATATAACAATGCATTAAAAAGGTTATATATCACAATCAAGTGGGATTCATCCCAGAGGCCAAGGATGGTTCAACATATGAAAATTGATCAATGTGATACACCACATAAACAAAATGAAAGGTAAAAATGGTATGATATGTCAATTGATGCAGAAAAAGCATTCGAGAAGATACAACACCCATTTATGATCAAAACACTTAATAAAATGGGTATATAGAAAGTACCTCAACATAGTAAAGGCCATATATGACAAACCCTAGCGATTGTCATACTGAATGGGGAAAAACTGAAACCTTTTCTTCTAAAATCAGGAACAAGACAGGGATGACCCTGTCACCACTACTATTCAACATAGTGCTGGAAGTTCTAGCCAGAGCCATCAGGCATGAGAAAAAAATAAAAAGCATCCAAATCGGGGGTGAAGAAGTTAAAACTGTCACTTTTTGCAGATGACAGGACCCTTTTCATAGAAAACCCTAAAGACTCCACCAGAAAACTATTACAAATAATAAATGAATACAGTAAAGTTTCAGGATACAAATTCAATGTACAAAAACCCACAGCATTTTTATATATGAACAATGAAGCTTCAGAAAAAGAAATGAGAAAAACAATACCTTTTGCAATCAAAACAAAAGGAATAAAATACTTAGGAATAAACTTAACAAAGAACATGAAAGACTTATACACAGAAAACTATAAGACACTATTAAAAGAAATTGAAGAAGATACAAAGAAATGAAAACATATTTTGTGTTCATGAATTGGAAAAATCAACATAGCTAAAATGGCCATATTACCCAAAGCAATATACAGATTTAATGCAATTCCCATAAAAAATCCCACTGACATTCTTTTGAGAAATAGATTTAAAAAATCATCAGATTCATATGGAACCACCAAAGACCTCAAATCGCCAAAGCAATCCTCTGATAAAAGAATAAGGCTGGCAGCATCACACTCCCTGACTTCAGTCTATACTACAAAGCATCAATAATCAAAACAGCTTGGTACTGGCCTTAAAATAGACATACAGAAACAAAAACCCAGAAATAAACCCACAAATATATGGACAGATAATCTTTGACAAAGGACCAAAAAATATACAATGGAGAAAAGAAAGCCTCTTCAGTAAATGGTGCTGAAAAATTGGAAAACCACATGCAAAAGAATGAATCTGGACTATGACCTGTCAGCATATACCAAAATTAACTCAAAGTGGATTAAAAACCTTCACATAAGACTCGAAACAATAAAGTGCATAGAAGAAAGCATCAGTACTAAACTTATAGACCTTGGGTTCAGAGAGTACTTTATGAACTTGACCCTAAAGGCAAAGGAAGTAAAAGCAAAAATAAATGAATGGAACTATATTGAACTAAAAAGCTTCTGCACAGCAAAGGACACCATCAACAAAGTTAAAAGAAAACTAGCAGAATGGGAGAAAATATTCGCAAGCAGTGTCTCTGATAAGGGGCTAATATCTAAAATATATAAAGAACCCACACAACTCAACAACAAAAAAACAATCAATCCAATTAAAAAATGTGCAAAAGACCCAAACAGACACTTCTCCCCTGAAGACATACAAACCGTCAACAGATACATGGAAAAATGCTCAACATCACTAGCAATTAGGGAAATGCAAATTAAAACCACAATGAGATACCACCTTACACCTGTTAGAATGGCTATAATCAATAAGACAAGGAATAACAAGTGCTGGAATAATAAGTGGCTGTAGAGAATAAGGAACCCTCGTACATTGCAGGTGGGAATGTAAATTGGTACAACCACTATGGAAGGCAGTGTGGAGATTCCTCAAAAAACTAGGAATGGAATTGCCATATGACCCAGCAATCCCTCTTTTGGGCATCTACCCAAAACACTTGAAAACCTTTATTCACAAAAATATATGTACCCCATGTTCATTGCAGCACACTGATCACAGTGGCCAGGTCATGGAAAGAACCAAAGTGTCCTTTGATAGATGACTGGATAAAGAAGTTGTGGTACATTTACACAATGGAATACTATTCAGTGATAAGATGAAATACAGCCATTTGTGACAACATGGATGGACCTTGAAACCATCTGATTAAGTGAAATAAGTCAGACTGAAAGAACCAAGAAACATCTGACCTCACTTATAGATGGAATATAAAACTGAAAGTAGGGGGAGCCGGGATGGCTCAGCGGGTTAAGCGCTCACTTTGCAGCCCTGGGGAGTGAGGATCGAATCCCTGCCCTGGCCCGTGCTGACCCGTATGCTGAACTGGGGTGTGCTTCCCAAGTGGGAGGCCCCCAGTTTGGTTCTTGCCCCCCGGTTCGGCCCCTGGCTCGAGGGGTCGTGCCTCCTGTGCTGGAAGACCTCAGCCCAGTTCCTGACCTGCATGGCCCTTGCCCACCTGTGTGGAACAAAACCATGTCAAAAACCGATGAACTTCAACTATGTAGACTGCTCAGTCCCCCTTTCTCTCTGTCTCTCTGTCAAAAACAATAAAAAATATATTAAAAAAAACAAACTGAAAGAAACAAAAACACATGGACACAGTCAATAATTTAGTGGTTACTTGATGGTAAAGGGGGATGGGGGAGAGAGTGGGGCGGGGGGAGTAAGGAGAGGGCATCAAATATATAGTGATCGAAAGAGCTGATTCTGGGTTGTAAGCACATAATGCAATGCACAGACAATGTAATATAGAAATTATACACCTGGAAACTATAATTGTTACCAACCAATGTTACCCCAATAAATTCAACAATTAAAAAAAGGGGGGTAGGGGAAGCTGAACTAGCATCATTTAACCCAGATTAAATAGACTTTAAAACAAAGGTTATAACAAGAGACAAAGAAGGGTGAGGCTGGATCGCTCAGTGGGTTAAGCACTCGCTTTGCAGCCCTGGGGACCAAGGAGCGAATCCTGGCTCTGGGCTGTGTGGACCCATATGCTGAACTGGGGTGTGCTTCCCAGCCCAGTTCCCACCATTCTCGGCCACTGCCCACCTGTGTGAAAGGAAACCGTGTTGAAAAACTGATGATGTACAACTATGGAGACTGCTTTGGGCCCTCCCACTTCTCTCTGTCTCTCTATTTCTTTGTCTCTGTCTCTGTCAAAAACAATAAAATAAATCTTAATAAAACAAAACAAAACAAAAACAAGAGACAAAGAAGGATCTAGTAATCTCACTTCTGGGTATTTATACGAAGAAACCCAAAATGCAACTTTAAGGGGATGTGTTCATCCATATATTTTATTCACTGAAGCATTTTTTACAAAGGCCAAGATATGGAGGCAGCCTGGTGTCTATTGATAGATGAATGGATAAAGAGTAGGTGGTACATATACACAATGGAATATTGCTTGGTCATGGAAGGGAATGGGTTCTTGTCATCTGCAGCAGTATGGATGGACATGGAGGGTATTGTGCTGAGAGGAGTATGTCAGACAGAGAAAGGTGCAATGTGATTTCAATTATATGTGAAATCTAAGGAACAAAATAAACAAAAATTCATAGATACAAAACAAAAACAAAAACAATACTCAGCTCTAGTATTCTCCTTTGATGAAGAATTTCTTTCCAGTTAAATCGATCAATGTGTTCTGTGTTAGATTGATTCCCTTGATCCCTATTCATGATCTCTTTATTTCTATTGCTTTTGTCCTAAAACTTTTAGTTCTATCCACTTTGATGCTGGGCTCAGCTGTGTGACTTGGCCCCTGAGGTGTTGGTAAACATGAAGCAAACAGAGGCTGTGGGGAAGCCGGGATGGCTCAGTGGGTTAGGCACTCACTTTGCAGCGCCGGGGACCGAAGATCGAATCCCGGCCCGGCCCGTGCAGAACCATATGCTGAACTGGGAGCTCACATAGTTCAGTTCTCTCTCTGTCTCTGTATCTCTCTCTCTCTCTCTCTCCTCTGTCAAAATAAATAATAAATAAAAAAATATATATTAAAAAAACACACGCACACAAAAAAAACCAGAGGCTGTTTGCCAGTGCCAAGAGAACACGGTTAGCCTACTGGAGGGATATGAGAAACGTGTACAGGTGAGAGTTATGAGAAATAGAGCCAGTGATCCCAGCTGAGACCACCCTAGACTAGTCTAATAGCCAGAATACTGAAAATCAAGGTCAAGAGTCACCCAACCCACAGGTAACTTCAGACACATGAATGAGCTCAGCCAAGGCCAGAAGAAACATAAGGTAGATGCAGACTTGAAAACAATAATAAATGCTCAATGTTTTATACCACTATATTTTTGGATGGTTTGTTATATGGTTGTACAGCAATAGCTGATAGATGCTCCCACTGTACTTGGAACAAAATTTTATCTCCTGTTTCTTCACCTGTAAAATGGAGACAAACCCCATTTTGAGAGCTGTTGTATGTCCTGCAGCATGTACTCAATAAATTGAAGCAGCTGTATTTTCTGTACTCATTTCTTTGTAACCTACTTCCTATCCCCTTCCTGTAAGCTCAAGGACAGGGACAGAAGTCAGACTTCTTTCTCTTCCCACCATTACTCTGCAGTGCGCCTGGCAAAGAATGAGGTATTCACTAAAGGCCTGATGGATAAATGGAAAAATGAAAGAAACAAAGGAACAAATGAATGGTGTCTTCAAGGTGTCACATAGTGATTCTGACTGCTAGAGAGAACTGACAAAGCCTGTGGGCTGCCTTGCACATTCGGTGGCTGTTTTTGGATTCAGTCTTTCCCAGTTGCTATTGTGCCTCATGACCAGGAGCTAGTCAGATCCCAGCACCTTTCTCATCTGTCCAGATTGACTTGAATGACAGGGTTAAGGGAATACCTGCCTTGTTTTGGAATTTTTCATTTCCAAATTAGAAGTATTTTTTACTGTTTTTCTTTTTTAATTTTAAAAAGGTAACATGATAGCTGAATAAAGTCAAACAAAACACAGAACTACATCAAGTAGAAACTAAATGTCTGAATCTCCACTTCATTCTCCAAGAACAATCAAGATTAACAGTTTGGGAATATAATCTCCTAGAAGACATATATATCAAAATTTATATATTACTGTGATGCCGGGATAGCTCAGCAGGTTGAGCACTTGCCTTACAATCACGAGGTCCAGGGATCAAATCCCAGCCCTGGCCTGTGCAAACCCATATGCTGAACTGTGGTGCAACTGGTAACCACTGAGATGGTGGCAAAGGTTCTTGCTTCACATGTAGCAGGACCCCAACTGGGCTTCCGCCCCATGTGGCCCTACATCCACCTGTATGGAATGACGCTATGTCATAACTAATGATGTACAACTATGTAAATAACTCTGGGCCCTCTTCCCCCTCACCTTCTCTTAAACAATAAATTTAAATAAATAAATATATACATACATACAGTCTATTTTTTTTTTAATTATTTGACAGAGAGAAAATGGGAGACAGAGCAAAGGGGGTGGGCCCAGAGCAGTCCCACAGCCACACATGATCAGTTTTGACATCGTTTCATTCCACACAGGTGGACGTGGGGCTGCACAGGGCAGCAACTGACAGGGGCCTCCTGCATGGGAAGCACACCCTGGGTGGGAACCAAATTGGGGCGGGGGGGCGGCGCTCCCAAATGGGAAGCACACCCCAGTTAAGCATATGGGTTCACATAGGCCAGGGCCAGGACTTGATCCTTGGACCCCGGGGCTGTAAGACAAGAGCTCAACCCGCTGAGCCATCCCTGCATCCCCTTGTCTATTTCTTTGTAAACCTATTTTTTTCTTTTCAAACTGTTCTATGTGCTTACCCTTTCTTATAAACAGTAGAATATTTTGGGGATGCAGAGATTGAATCCTGGCCCTGGCCAGTGCAAACCCACATGCTAAACTGCAGGGCAACTGGTAACCACCAGGTCTATAGCAAAGGTTCTCATCTCCCATGCAGGAGGCCCTGTTTGTTTCTGCCCCCACATGCACCTGTGTGGAATGAAACTTTGTCAAAACTAATGATGGACAACTATGGAGAGTGCTCTGGGCCCTTCCTCCTTCTCTCTGTCTCTCTCGTCTTCTTTCAAAACAATAAGATAAATCTTTAAAAAAATAAATTAATTAAAAAACAGACTATTTTATTCCCATTTATAATCAGATGGCAATTGAGTGTAATCTAATTGATCTTTACTTTTGTAAATAAAAAAATTACAAGTTTTAAACAGCCAACAGCTGGTTGTTTTCAGAAAACATGATTAAATTAATTCATTGATGGTGGATTCAAGTTTGTCCTTATTAGCTCCAGAAAATTCACCTACCTTTTTTCATTTAAAAAAAACTGGGGGAAGCCGGGATGGCTCAGTGGGTTAAGCGCTCACTTTGCAGCGCTGGGGACCAAGAATCAAATCCCGGCCCCGGCCCGTGCAGACCCATATGCTGAACTGGGGAGTTCCCCC
Organism: Craseonycteris thonglongyai; assembly: GCA_004027555.1. NCBI lineage: Eukaryota > Metazoa > Chordata > Mammalia > Chiroptera > Craseonycteridae > Craseonycteris > Craseonycteris thonglongyai. The sequence continues at coordinate 9,910 of PVKE010031373.1, forward strand.
AGTTCGGTTCTCTCTCTGTCTCTGTATCTCTCTCTCTCTCACTCTCTCTGTCAAAAACAATAAAAAAAAAACAAAAAAAAAAACAAAACTGGAAGGTTGGCATGCATTTGACTTCACACTCTGAAGCAACATCCTGAGTCATCCATGTCTACCTCAAGGAATACCACATTGGGATACTTTTTGGATAGGGAATGAAAGAAAGGCTTGATCATTTTGTGGCTGAGAAGTCAACTACTACAAATTTATTTCCAGGACTGTTCAAAGCTTCCAGAAAAGCATGCCTGTTCTCAATCTCATTCACCATTTTAGTGGCTGAGGTCTGACGAGTGAAATGGATGCCAAGTGCAGGACTAATCTTCCATGCTTACCCTTTTTAACAGCTGTAGAGTATTCCATACTTTGTGTGTACCCTACTTTAACTTTATTTAACTAATCCCAAATAGATGGAAATTTGTTTTCAGTTTCTGGAAATTACTAACAATTGGAATTTGATTTGTTGACAGCCCATTTCTATTTTCAGGTAAATAGCAACAGGATGGCACAGGAAGCTTAGAGGAATAATCAGATGATGAGATCTGATAGGTTTAATGGCCTGGTCCAGAAGGTTTCTGTTTACGGGCTACACGTGGAAGAAAAATCAATGTTATGAAAAGTCTGCCAAATTATCTAATGTGTTCTGAGAGGTTATGTTTTCAGGTGCCAAAGAGAGACCCAAGAGTCAACCTAGCTCCTCTCTACTTCCATCCTTTATCCTCACCTCTAATTCTGCAGTCTAGCCAAATGCAATTACTTGCAGTAAGTTCCCTCACCTGCCTCTGGGCGTCTGCCCATCCAGCTTTCTCTGCTTGGAATAGTTTTTCTTCCTCTTTTTAACTTGCTAATTCTTATTTCATGACTCAGCTCAGGTTTCACCTTTTCTGAGGTGTCTACCCTTATGTCCAAATCTTTGATGTGGAACTTCTCTTCTGGGCTCCCAAAACACCCTACCTATACTTACTGCCACGGTAGCACTCATAACACCAGGATAATCTGCTTACTACCTGTATGTTCATAAACTACACCAGGGCAGGAGCCATGTTTTTCTCATAGTTGTACTGCTACAGTGGTGGCAAGTAAGTACTTGACAAATGCATAAATTGCAACAGTGAGTAATGGCACAAAGGAGAGGGAAATGAGGGCGCTGACCTGGTCCCAAAAGTCAGGAATGACTTCTTTTTTTAAGATTTATTTTATTATTTTTGAGAGAAGGTGTGAGAGAGAAGGGGGGAGGGCCCAGAGCACTCTCCCTAGTTGTACATAATTAGTTGTGACATAGTTTTATTCCATACAGATGGATGTGGGGCCACGCGGGCAGGAACCAAACTGGGAACTCTTGCATGGGAGGCAAGAACCATTGCCTCCATCTCGGCGGTTACCAGTTGTGACAGTTCAGCATATGGGTTAGCATGGGCCGGGGCCAGGATTTGATCCCTGGACCTCGTGGTTGCAAGGCAAGTGTTCAACCTGTTGATCCATCCTGGCATCTACAGGGCTGACATTTTTGAAGTGATTAAAAGAAGATATTGAGGAAGAGTACAAATCAATTATAGCAGGGGGAAAAGAACATTGCAGATAGATACAACAGCATGTACAAAGGCTCTATGGAAAGAGGTTACCTGGAAATTTTGAAGACTTTAAAGAAGGCCATACAACTGGAGGGGAGAAGGGGAGGAATATGTATGGTTACACTGGAGGCTGGAGAGGTGGGAAGGAACCAGTCTGAGCTATTGCTTGATGCTAAGAATAGGAAGCCACAAAGTAAATTTTGAGGTGGGGGTGGTGTGGGGATGTGAACAATATGAAATTTACATTTTGAAGGATTACTCTGGTTGCAGTATGAAAATTGGCTAGGAGGGAAGGCAGGAAGGATGTGATAGCAATTAGGACTATAGAAGTAAAGCTGACAGGACTTTATGATGGATGGGAAATATAAGAGGTATGAAGGGTAACTCTTGGGTTTTTGGCTTCTGTAATGGTGGATATTGGTGAGAACACTGGAAGATTCAGGGTTGGAGGACAGAGATTTCAGACAGGCAGAGTTTGAGTTGTCTTTGTAATATCCTGAAGGAGCCTGAAGAGCCTTTAACATAGTACATGGACCAGTAAGGGCCAGCTAGAAGCTAGCCAGAAACCAGCTAATTAGGGCAGCATCAGACGTGGGTGTTGTCTAGTCAGACTGTTTTCTGTTTAGTTTAATCTCTTTCCTATTGTCTTCAGTCTCTCTACTTCCCTTTCCCACTTAAAGTTTCAAGGAAGGATTTGAAATTCATTCAGGATGATGTATAAACAATCAAATGTGGGCCATACAGGTTTCTTTTCCCTTGGGCAGTTCCTACTCCTTGGTACAAGTCTTAGACTAGAATGGCTGTAGTCTTGAATTAGATAGAGATTTGGTTGGAATTTGGCAACTAGAGTCTAGTCCTGGCTGTCACTGACTTGGTGTAAGACCTTGGGCAAGTCACTGTTCCACCCTTGGTTTCAGTTTTACAGTTTGTGAAATGGGGATAAATATCCCTGATGATAAAGCTCTTAAAGAGACACTGGATATAAAAGTGCTGCAAGTTTAACAGCTCTGTTATGAAGACTGTAAAAGGAATGAAGCTCCCCCTAACAGTACTACTTTGAGAAGCTGACCATAGAAGAGGTGTGGGGAAAAGCAGAAATTTTGGGACAGGATCCCTGGTAAGTGTGTGGAACGATCCTGCTTAGACTCTGAAAAGGAGGCTCTACCTGCTTGGAAAGGTGCTGTGGGAGCCCCATAAAGTATATTTTATTTCCAGTTTTAGGGCCTGTGATTTATTCTGATGCTACTCCATGTCTTGAAGAGAGTCTCAGTTCATCAGGATAACCAAACTTATGTCGAGGCATTTCAGATCTCCCAGGGCACGTCAGGGATTTGAGGCATTCATATTAGGAGTCCCCATGTTTGTGATGGGGGAGGTTCCTAGGCACTCCTGAATCTATTGGTATGCATCTCAGCGCCCTTCTTCTCTCACCTCCGTGCCTGTCTATATTGTATGGGTATCGTGTCTTGTCCATTGTGAAAGGGGGTTAGAGTCTTGGAGGAGGGGGTAATCTCAGGTCCCTGAGGGAAAAGGTGCCCCGTCCCTTTCCGTAGAGCTCTTGTCCCCTAGAACGGGTTTCCTATTTTTCCACCAGACTCACCCGCAGCCGCTGCCCTTCCAGCCTGGGGGACCCACTCACTCCCTCAGGATTAACCAGCGTGACTCCGTGGTAACTACCTTAGGTAGTACATCTTGACCAGGTGCCGCAAGCGCTGCCGCGATGCCTACCGGGAACTGAAGTTCGTGAGGGGCGGGGCTCCAAGGCCGCGGATGTGCTGGGATTTGTAGTCTTTGTCCTCAAGTCGAGGCCGAGGTCCGGAAGTAATGACACCTCTTTTCCTTTCCCCGTGGCCCTCACACTTCCTTTTCCCGGGTCCTCAAGGGTGCCCTTGCGTGCACATCAGGAACCTATCGGAGGGCGGTGCGAGGGGCGGGGCCATAGTTTAAACTAATTGTGTGTTCACAGCGCTGGCGCGAACCCGCGTCGAGTGCGATCGAAGGAAGAGAGAAGCGGAACGAGAGCGCGCGGCCAGGTAACCGGCGCGGGCCCGCGGTTGGAGTTCGGCCTGGGCCCCCACAAGAATGCACAGACCCAGAGGGTGCTGGAGAAGCGGGTGCAAGCCAAAGGCCTCCTTCGTTACGGAGTCTGACTGGGGAGAATCTATTGGGAGTAAGGTTTGTGAGGGGAGGGATTTGTTGAAGGGTGAAAGTCCATATGGAGGTGTGTCTGGATTTATGTCTGAGAGCGACGGGGAGTGGAGGTGGGAAGTGCGGGTGGGAAGTGCAGGTTAGAAAGGCTTGTTACAAAGGGCCCTGTATTGGGAAGTCTTAGCTCGTTAGTAACAATAGTAGTAGTGGTAAACATTTTCTGTGCACCAACTACTTTCCATACACTTTGCCACACACCTTTTATAAGGTTAATATTCTTAACCTTATTCTACTTTACTGCAGATGGAGAATCTACTATTAACTTGGCCAGGGTCCTACAGTTAGTTGGTGACATGGTTGGCGGTATTGGGGTTTTTGAGAGTTGGGCCTAAATAAGGACGGGAGGGGAGCAAAGGGTCTGAGTTGGTGCAAGTTTCCTTGGAGGAGTCAATTTATTTTGAATCTCACGTTTCATATATGTAAACAACGAACTTTACCTGCCTTATCTACTTCTTGGGGTTGTTTTGCGGTCAAATCTGATAAGGTGTCTGGTGGAAGCATCTTGGAGAGTACACATTTATAACTATAAAATGACTGAAAATTGTTGGTGGGAAAGAGCCCTGAGGGCGTACTCCCAATGTAGCGCTTTTCATTTGGTTATCTCAGAATATTCTGATGCCTATGCAGGATAAGAGACATGGCATGGCCATTAATGTATGCTTTGAAATGAACTTTGGGGGGCTGAAAGGTGATAGGAGCCTGGCTTTCCCATCTTCGTTTAGTGGCTTTTGAACCTGTGTATTACACAATACCAGGAATGGCATTGCCTCCTGAAAATGTGATATTTACTTGATTTAACCCATGCTTCCCTCTCTGATGTCTGTTGCCTAGTCTTGTATTTCCAGAGTTCTGGATTGTTAAGTGTTAACTCTGGTGAGCAGAAACCTTTGTTGTTAAAGGAATTGGGGCTCTCTCTACCTTGTGGAGATTTTTGTGGTAAATATATGGGAACCTGGAGGAAATGTTCATATCATTTACAGTAGCTTTCAGTCAGGAGGGATGAGTGTATGTGTTCCCTCCCTCTCTGTTCCTGAGTGGTATTTTCTCCTTTAGAGGAAGAGACACATACGTCTTTGTAAAAGTACACTTCTTGGCCCAAATTCAAGCATATGATGACTAATTGTAATGGTTGAATATTAAATCTAAAGCCAAAAGCTCTATTCCCTCCAACTAGACGATCTTACTCAAAAAGCACACATAGGAAACATTTCTATTTAGAATGTTATTTTTATTTTTATTTTTAGAATATGGGAGTGGGAAAATGCCTAGAAATAAGGCAAGTTCTAGAACTGTTAAAATAGGGGACAAAGCTCTGTCTCAGATGGATAAACAGAGTTAATCAGGGAATGTTTGCTGTGTCTAATTGATAAAACTCTATTGTCAATAGATATGTTGGGAGTCATTTATTTCAGACTCTTACCCAGTGTACAGTAAACATATGGAAAGGTCTTGTTCATATTCAAAACGAGCATTTCTAAGAATGAGACCACTCAGGCAGTCCATATCAACATTGAATAATACTAATTAATAATAATTACTGTTTTGTACTGTCAATGATTATTTCATTTTGCCCATATATATTTACTGTTTGTTTTTTTCATCATTCTTTTTTTTTTTCCTGTTATTATTATTTTTTAATTTTTCATCATTCTTTCTTGCAAGTTATTTCATCCTTTTGTGTCAAGCAGACAAATGCATCTATCAGGTGTTTTTTATCTTTTTTAAAAAATGTATTGTTTTTGAGAGAAGGTGACAGAGTGAGAAAAGGGGAGAGGGCCCAGAACAGTCTCCATAATTGTACATCATTAGTTGTGACATGATTTCATTCCACACAGGTGATGTGGGGTCACGTGGTGGTGGTGGTGGGGGGACTGAACAGGGGCCTCCTGCATGGGAGGTGAAAACCTTGCTGCCCAGGCATCCTGGTGGTTTCCAGTTGTACCACAGTTTAGCAACTGAAGTTGCGTGGGCTGGGACCAGGAATCAAACCCTTGACCTCGCAATTGCAAGCCAAGCAATCAACTGCTGAGTTGTTTTTCTCTTTAGTGAGGGTCTGTTAATGGTAAACACTTCCAATTATTTTCTCTCAGCACTTTGAAATTGTTATTTCACTGAAATTCTGTTTTTTTGTTGTTACTCTTAAGAACTATACTGACAATTCAGCTATGCGGGTAGGCTGATAAATTTTGCCTCCACTGTAATATTTTTTTGTTACATTAGACATACCTGGATGTAACTGGTTCTGTGTAGTCACATGGTATCTCCCCTCCATCATTCTTGACGTTGCACACACACATGCTTACATTTTTCACCCATTGCACATCGAAATGGAAGAGCGTTCAGACCAAAAAACAGTCAACATGACCTTCCTAACTTAGACCTGAGTTTTGAATTCAACTGAGGTGATCCCTTATGGCGATATTCCATGGGCTGTCTTTTCTTCTCAGGGTCATAATGATGGACTCAAGTTTCCTCACCTGTAATGATCTCCTTTTTCAGAACATTCCAAGAGTTCCTGATAAATTCAAACTCTTTCAACTTTCATTTCATTAGAAAGCATGCATGGTACCCACCTGGCACAAACTGCATAATCCAAGAACACTAATAATGTATTCTACTCTCTCCTTAGAAATTCCTAATTTACCAGCAATTTCTTTTTGTTTGATTCGATGGTTTCTGTGCATCAGTTCTTCAAGGCGATCTTGATGAAGCTGATCACTTGCCTTCCACTTCGTGGTTTGTCACTCAAATCTGCTTCCCCTACTTTTCCATCTTTGAACTGCCTTACCCAGCATCTTACTGTACTGATTACCATAAATGGCTTGCATTCATCTGTGAATTTTAACTGGAGGAACTTTTTTCATTGTTAAGAATTTACTAATAGCATACTGGTTGAACAGAATATCTGAACACTCTTTCATTTTCAATGTGCACTGGGTGAAAAATGTAAGCATCTGTGTGTGCAAGGTCAAGAATGATGGAGGGGTGGGAGAAGCTGGGATGGCTCAGTGGGTTGAGCACTTGCTTTGCAGCCCTGGAGCCTGAAGATGGAATCCCAGGCCCTGCGGACCCATATGCTGAACTGGGGTGTGCCCCCAGTTCAGTTCTTGCCTGGGCCTTTGTGGGAGGCTCCTGGCCAAGTTCCTACCCTGCGCCCACCTGTGGAGTGAAACTAATGCTGTCAACAATGGAGACTGCTCTGGGCCCTCCCCCTTCTCTCTGTCTCTCTGTCTGTCTGTCTGTCATAAAACAATAAAAATCTAAAAAAAAACAAGGAAAGAATGATGGAGGGGAGGAGATACTATATGACTATACAGAATTTATTATATTCTTATATCTAGATATGTCTAACGTAACAAAACAAATATAGTGGAGACAAAATTTATCAGCCCACTCTTGTATTATTTCCTTGTGGATAACTTGCCTTTGTGCCTTAACGTCTTTATTGTCATTTGTGTTCTGCAGTTTCATTACATGGTATGGATTTAATTTTATCCTACTGGGAATTTGTAGTGATTTCTCAGTCTGAGATTTCATATTTTTCATCAATTTTGTAAAAATTCCCAGTCACAACCTCTTTAAATAGTGTCTCCGATCTCATATTTAGTTATGTTGGGCCTTCTCATTCTGTCCTCCACATCTCTTATTCTTTCTTTCAAAATTTTGATCTCTATATTTCTGTGTCACCTTATGGGTAATTTTCTTTTTTCTTTTATTTGTTTATTTATTTATTTATTTATTTATTTATTTATTTATTTATTTTTAGTTTTGACATAGAGAGAGAGAGAGAGAGATACAGAGACAGAGAGAGAACTGAACTGGGGGAGCTCCCAGTTCAGCACATGGTTCCGCACGGGCCGGGGCCAGGACTCGATCCCTGGTCCTCGGCGCTGCAAAGTGAGCGCTTATCCCACTGAGCCATCCCAGCTTCCCCTGGGTAATTTTCTTTATCCTTTCATGTTAATTTACTCTTCATCTAATTTGCTTTTTGAATTTTTATTTATTTATTTATTTAAATGATTTATTTTGTTGTTTGAGAGGAGAGAGAGAGAGAGAGAAGTGGGGGGGTGGGGGCAGAGCAGTCTCCATAATTGTACATCATTAGTTGTGACATAGTTCATTCCACACAGATGGATGTGGGGCCATGTGGAGCAGGAACTGAACTGGGGGCCTCCCACTTGGAAGGCAAGAACCTTCGCTGCCATCCAGTGGTTACCAGTTGTGCTGCACTTCAGTATATGGGCTGTTACTGGCCAGGGCTGGGATTTGATCCTGGGACCTTGTGGTTGCAAGGCAAATGCTCAACCTGTTGAGCTATCCAGGCATCCCTTGAATTCTTATTTTTAGATGTATCCTTTGGTTAATTTTTAAATCTGCCTGTTTTTTATGGCATCATGGTTTTGTCTTGTGATTTTCAAGTTATGTTATAATAATTTTAAATAAATTTAACTTATGGTCTTGGTCATTTTCAATTATCTGAAGTTTTTAGGGTATAATCTTGCCATTTGTTATAACTGACATATTATGATGAATTCTTTCCTCAAATAGTTTATAATTTTGGTGAGCACATATTCAGACCATCATCTGTGATAATCTTTATGTACCTTGCATTGAGGTCAGTTTTCCCAAGAGCATTTAGAAAAAGAAAAATCAAGTTTGCTGAGGTGTAATTTGTGTACAGTAAACTTTGTTTAAAGGGAAAAGTTTGACAGATGTATGCACCTGTAAGAATGTGCCACAGAGATGCTGGGATAGCTTAACAGGTTGAGCGCTTGTCTTGCAGCTGTGAGGGCTGGGGATCGAGTCCCAGCCCCTCGCCTGTGCAAACCCATATGCTGAACTGTGGCATGCTTCCCATGTGGGAGACCCCCAGTTTGGTTCCTGCCTTGCGTGGCGTCACATCCACCTGTGTGGAATGAAAGTACCGTATTTTTCGCTCCATAAGACGCACTTTCCCCCCCCAAAAAAAGTGGAGGGAAAAGTGTTTGCGTCTTATGGAGTGAATACTGCAAAGAAGAGTGCACATTGGGGACCTTAATGATGTCGTGGGGAAGCATGCAGCCAGATCAGAAAGCAGGGACCGCATGGAAGGAGAGCGGGTCCAGGCAGGTCAGGTGTGTCTTAATGGAGCGAAAAATACGGTATGTGACAACTAATGATGTACAGCTATGGAGACTGCTCTGCCCCTCCGCCCCCCCTGCTTCTCTATCTTTCTCTCTCAAACAATAAAATAAATCTTAAAAAAACAAAAAAAGAAGAAGAAGCTGCCACAATCAAGATACAGAGCATTCCTGTCACTTACAAAAAAGTTTCCTCATGCTTTTTTTTTTTTTTTTTTTTT
>PVKE010031374.1:0-19070 GCA_004027555.1 Craseonycteris thonglongyai
TTCAGCCTGCAGAAAAGTCACTGGTAAAAGCTTGTTCGAGTCAAAATACCTGGGTTGTGCCCCAGCGATTCAGCAGGCCTGTGGGGCCCATGAATTTGCTTTTCTAATAAGCCCCAAGGTGATGCTACTGGCCCTGCTGTTCCTCAGACCACATTTAAAGTAGCTCGGTGAGAACATGTCACTTTTTCTACTTTTAACCTTTATCAGACAGAAAGCTCAGCTGCTTTCAGTTGCAAATAACAGAAACTGCTTCAAAGGGGCTTAAATAACAAAGGAAAATTATTTCCTCATACAAATTATAGTTTAGAGATTTGAGGGCTTCAGCTGTAGCCAAATTAGGTTGCCAACCACTTGGTTCTTTCCAAGTAAATGACCTCTTTTTGAATATTACTGAATACTGAATGTACTTACTAACTGATCACCCTGCCTCAGATTTCTCTCTTGCTATATCTACATAGCATTTTTAGCACATAGGTCCTCAGTAAATAATATATGTTAATACCTGTTGTTCCTCTTTTGAAGATATCTGTTATCTCTACCTGAAACAATTTCTTTTTTCTCCTCCCACATCCCTTCCCTGTATGTACCAGGATAACTCAAATGCCAGGAACTCCTATGTGCTGGGTGGAGAGCAGAGAACAAAACCATTACAGTCTCTGCTTTAGAAAGCTTTAAAAATCCAGCTTACATAACTTTCTAAGAAGTTTTTCTCACCTTCTTCCCCTACTCCCCACCCCATTCCAAAAACCAATGTAGGAATCCTTGCTGTTCCTATCTTTCCTGTTACACTACAAATCAGATTGTACTGGGTATATAAAATAAATAGGAAAATATGGATAAGTATTGTGAAAAGTTGACATAAGTGGAGCCATTTTAAAATGGAGCCAGAGTAGCCATTCCAAAGTAACTACCTTGCAGGTCTCCTGCCTTGAACCTCGGAATGTCTGAACTGGGCAAAATAACCTTTGAAGCGGCCATAGTAACATTGTCTTTCATGCAACTGTTTGCAAAGCTAAGGGGAAAGCAGATATCCTGACCACAAGGACTGATGATTATGGACTGTCCATTCAGAAGACAGAATCAGTAACCAGCCACATAGAGCTAGAGTAACTCAGTTCATTAATACCAATAGAAAATTCTCCTATTGATGTTATTATTTCCTTCTTTTCTCTTATAAATCCCTTGCTCACACCTTGTAATTGGGACACTATTTGGGTTTCCGCCTGAATCTGTGCTGTACAAGTTGCAATTCTTTTTTGGTCCCAAATAAACACTTACTGCTTCTCATTTTGGCTTTTTTTATTTTTAGGTTAACAGTATAAAAGCAGACTCAGTGAGGTAGAAACAGGTCACCAGGGGAACATGACAATGTGGCTACAAAGGGATGGGTTTTGTAACTTGGTTCAGGATCCATTCAACTGACCTTCCTAAGATACTCTCATTTTGAAATATGAAACCTATGGGGTAATAAAGATTGGGAAAAGGTAAAAATTCCGTATAAGAAATCACAGTATGTTTTTTATTAAATTCAAGTCTTAAAATATCTGCTGGTGTCTTGAGAAATAAATAAGATTGTTAAGTACTCTTTTTTAGTAATAGTCTTCTGCCTTGGAATAATCAAGTGTATTAACTGTTGTTTTTTTGTTTTGTTTTTCTAAAAAAAAAGCCAAAAAAAGCCGGGGGGGGCCTGCTGGCTTGAGTGTGTCTTCAGTTGAGTAAATCCTCTGACGAGTACAGAGTTGATTTATAACTCCATTTGAGCCATTTGCTTTACTGATACTCTTTTCTCCTTCCATTCGGCTTTGTTAAGCGCTGTCAAAGAAAACAAATGATTCCGATTCTGTGTGTTGTGTGGGTGTCTAGTTTACCTGGAGTCCTTTGTGTTCCTCCCTGGTGCATATCTAACAATTGCCTCTGAAGGTCAGAGGAAGAATGTTCACACATTGCTGAGCAAATTGGACATAAAACCAGGAAACCTGGTGGAGGACAGGCAGGGAAGGGAAGTGGTCTCCAGCCCCTACTTCACCTCGCCTTTAGGTTTTTTTTGTCCTTTTCTTCTCTGAATTCAATAGGTATTGGCATAGGCAAGGACTTTTAAAGGTTGCATTTGAATTTGTTGCTATAAATAATAATGATGGAGATTGTGATCTGGTGAATTTGTCAAGGGTCAAGAAAGTGACAAATTCACCTTATAGTGAGAAGCACAGCCTGTCCCATTGTTTGGGTCATTCACAAGGGAAAGATGGGGAAACCACAGTAAAGGAAAGTAGCCCGAACTTATTGGGCTACTGATCTAGGAGAGAATCATTTCTTTTGTGAGACCAAAAGCTCTTACAATGTTGGGCACCTAAGAAAAAGAACAGAAAATAACAACCCACAAAAATCTGTTTAAAAAGCTGTCTAGAAATGACAAAAGTAATGGGAAAAAATGACAAATGTAAAAGTGCTGACAGATACTACAAACATTACAAAATCTAGAAAAATTACATAATATTAATAAACTGACGCTCCCACTGCTATACTACTTTTTTCCATACATATTTGTATGTCCAATTTCTAGTGCCAAAAAAGCACTTTTATATACTAAATCACTCCGACCACAGGTTCTAGAGTAGAAAGAGCCAATTGGTTTAACTGATAGGATTAAAATATATTATGGTTGCAAATTTTATAAAGGCATAACAACAAATTGATAGTGTTTCTGGAAGGTGGCCAGGGCCTGCTATAGACTGAACAGTTGTCTTCTTAAAATTCATATGTTAAATCTGAACTTCTAATGTAATGGTAGTAGGAGGGTGGGTCTTTTGGAGGTAATTAGGTCATGAGGGTGGAGCCCATATGAATGAGATTAATGTCCTTACGAAAGAGCTACCCCTTCCCCCCAAAGAGCTCTCTTACCTCTTCTGCCATGTGAGCACACAGTGAAAATACAGCAGACACCAAATCTGCTTGGCATCTTGATCTTGGACTTCCTAATATCCAGAACGCCGAGAAATAAATTTCTGTAGTTTATAAGCCACATAGTCTGTGACAGTTTGTTATAGATGTCTGAATGGACTAAGTCAGGGCCCAGGCAAGAGAGGGGCCCTAAACCTTAAGGTTCATTAGTTTCACAGTAAATCCATCTCACGTACTGTGTGGACTTGGCTAGGAACTTGACTGCTCAACATCAGTGAATATTTTAAGCTCCTGAACTAGAAAAATTGGGAGAGATTGATGAAGCACATGATAATGTGAAAGGGAGCCTATTTGTTTATATGCTTTCATCTTCGAATTTTGATCTATGTAAATGCATTGTCTATTGTTGCGAGAAGTAAACCATTCTTAAATAAAAATTTAAAAAGAACCTATGAGACATGGTTCCTACTCTTACCTTTAATACGTGAAATCTTCTTCATAGTATGCTGGGATGGAAGAAGAGAAGAAACAACTGAGAGGTTTGAGAATACTCAGGAATCTAACAGCGGTCACTACTCTGGTGCCTGTAAAACTATCTCAACTCAGGCTTAGTTCCGAACTGAAGGTAAGAAAGATGAGGCCAAGCAGGTAGAAGTGTAGTCAAGAGCGGCTGCTGTGGCCTCAGGATGAGTCCGTTCACAGAAGTCCATTCATAAAACCTGGTATAGAGCGACAGCATAGGCCCTCCTAGCCAGGCCACTTGGTTCTAAGCAGATCAGTGACTGGTAAGGCCATGCAAGTTTCCACCTGCTAACCAGAGGGGGACTTCTGCCTCCAAGCATTCACTCTCACGTGCCAGTGGCTTACCCCTCATGCACGGCACAGTCCCAGAGTCCTCACTGAGACAGACCCTACACTCTATAGGAAGGTAGCCTTAGTCCATAGTTATGTGACAGGCTTAGTCATCTGTCCTTTGTGAGCTCCTGACCTGCACAATCTGTGCACATAATAAAAGGGTTGTCATTGTAAACCACTACATTTGGAGCAGTTTGTTACACAGCATCATGTCCAGAGCACTATTCCCCATCCATTTATTAGTACATAGTAAAAACATCAGTAAAAGATAAAGAGTATGGTCTCTATGAATATAGCGATTAAGTAGCTGCACCATTTACCAATGGCCTTGGGCAAGTCACCTAATCATCTCCTCGCTCAGATGGGAATTAGAGATAAAGGTTGCATTTACCTACAGAGTTATTATAATACCTGTAAAGTGCTTAACCTAGCACTTTCATACACTGAGTTCTCATTAGAGATTGACAAAACACTATTGTGTCCTCTGAAGGACTTTTTGGAAGTTTAGGAAAGGATACTCTTTATGTACTTATTATTTTAATTTATTGTTTTGAAAATTTATTTTTAGGTTTGGAAGAATGAGAGGAGGCTTCAAGATGAAGGAAGTATGTTGTCCATGTTTTGAAAGATAGGTAGTATTTTAACTTAGACATAGAGAAAGATCTCCGAATTTTCTTCCAACCTAGATCAGGAAGGAGGACCACTCTTCCAGCTGGCTGTCTTTCTGGAACAGTTAGAATGCTATTGTAACTTTTCACTCTAAAATACTGTAGGAAAGAGGCAATGAGAAGGGCAAGGAGAAGTAAGATGAGGTTTTCCAGTTCTTCCAGCTCTTGGCCTTGCACAAACTGGGACTCTTAGAGGAACTGGAATCAAAGCCTTTGTTCCAGGGAAACTTCAAAGAGGATAAAATTCAGTTCAAGATTGTTCACCGAATCATCTGCTCTGCATTTAACAATTGGAAATAACCTTTCCCATGTCACATTAACACACACACACACACACACTCGCACCCTCACACATAGGAGCTTTACCTGGTAATCAGTGCAGCAATCCTACCCTGCCCTCTGACTTCCTTACTCCTCCCACATCCCCTCCCCAGGGCAGTTTCAGCCACCCCCAGCAAAAAAGTATAACCCAAGGGGAAGCCAGGATGGCTCAGTGGGTTAAGTGCTCACTTTGCAGCCCCGGGCACTGAGGATTGAATCCCAGCCCCAGCCCATGCGGACCCATATGCTGAGCTGGGGAGTGCTCCCAGTTCAGTTCTCACCGGAGTGAGACCCCGGCCCAGTTCCTGCCCTGTGCAGCCCCACGCCCACCTGTGGAATGAAACTATGTGGAAAAACAATGATGTGCAACTGGAGACTGTTCTGGGCCCTCCCCCTGCTTCTCTCTGTCTCTCTGTCTCTCTGTCTCTCTTGTCTCTCTCTCTCTCTCTCTCTGTATCAAAAAAAAAAAAAAAGTGTAACCCAAATAAGTACAGAGATAGAGAGAAAAGGCAATGTAAGTGTTACTGTGTATCTCTGTGGGCCTACCCAGCACTAAAATTACAAAGTAGGCTTTATTCCGTTTCTATTTTAAAAAGAAAAATCTGTTAACGATTAGGAAAAGGGTCATAAACAGAAGGGAAATAATTCCTAGGGGAGCATTTAAGACAGGAGAGCGCTGCTCTCTGAGGAGTAAAGGAAATCTGCACGCTGCTCAGAATGGCAGGGTGGGGAGAAGGGAGCAAGGTAGATACTCTGGACTTTCTAACAGTGAACTGCTTAAAGATTAGCCAGCAAGAGGAAGCTGTGGGTGGGGTGTTTGCCTGACAAGTTTTCTCAGAAAACTAGTTCCTCAAGTCTTCAGGTTCCTGGAGGTCATGTGACTGGTTATTTCCTGCTGTCCTTTCTGAAGACTTTGGGGCCCAAAGCAGTGCTGGGTCACCCCACCCCCGTTACCCACCCCCACCTCACTATACTTCCTGTGTTTCGGCGCTGCTTGTCTAAGAAAAAAATGTCACTAGCGTATGCCGATAGACGAATATCCAAACCTCTAGAGACTTTTTGTACATGTATTTGAGCCAAACCGAGGACATGCCTGGAAGCAAGATCTCAACAGATTGAGAAAAATGCTTCCCAGAATGACAGTTTGCAGTTTCTTTTACACATTTGGAATTAAGGAGGGAAGGTAGGGAAGGATTACAGGAAACAGGGAGAAAGCCAGGCAAGCAAATCTCTATAACTGGATTATGGGTTAACACGATTTTCTGCTCTCTTGAGGGTGGGTGGTTCAGGGATCTGAAAAAGAGGCATTTCAAAAGTGTGTTAGCCTAGATCAGAGGTGTCAAACTGGCGGCCTGTGGGCCACATGCGGCCCCCGAGGTAATTTTTGGTGGCCCACGATGCTCTGAAATAAAATGAAAATAGAAAAAATTGTTATGAAGAAAATAGCGCTTAGGGGAGATGGAGGCAATACCGTACACACAATTCCCTCGTTAACCCTTTAACTACTGAAGACGAGTATACACGTGGCCCAGTGCCTTTCCTGGGGGCCTGTGGGCGTGTATAAACGCGCTGACTCAGTTCCAGCGATGTTTGTAAATGTGATGTGGCCCGTGTGAATCTTGCCTGTTGCACCAAATGCCTGGTGTTTTAATTGAGTTTGACACCCTTGGCCTAGATGCATAAAAACAATGGGCAGGGCTTGCTTATGCAAAGATAAATCTTTTATAGGCATGGGGCAGAGCCCCTGTTTCACCTATAAATGAAAAGAAAATAAACACAGCAAGACATCTTCCTCCCAGATATACTTTAATGTAGAGCTAGTGCCCAGCGCCTCCCTTTGAAACTTAGAACAGGCCTCACTGAAAAAATAGAATGCATTCCTGTGAGTTTTACCTATGGCCTTCTGTACCAGTGCAGTTTAAAACCTCCGTTACCCCATTGTGGATATCTCTCCTCATTTTCTGCAAATGTGCCACATAATTGTTATGTTCGGTCCTCCTGGCCCATGGACTCTAGATGTTAAAATGGAAAGAATCCTAGGGATTACCTAAGGTTGTATAACCCCCATCAGACCTCACCAGAGACTGGATGTCCCCAGGCAGCAGAACTCACAGAGCTCTTCAGAAAGATGACGCTGTGACCCTCTCTGGGCATCACTTCAGGGAGGCAGGTCTCAAGGGTGCCTGAGACTTCTGCACCCAGACTTTCCGCTATATTCTCCTGCAGGAAGGCAGAGATCAGTCACATCCAACGTGGTTTTGTATTTTGATCTGAATCGTCACTCTCCATACATGGAGGAGGAAGGTTTGTCATTTTCTTGGGAGGATTTTAGACACTTCTCATGTTGTATGGTCAGCAAGAGAGGTTTAAGAAAGAGCCTCAAAATCCCACGAGGAAAGCATTTGCTCACTTGGTGCAAACATAAAAGCAAGGCCTTCAATGAGGTAAAGCATGAACCCAAGAGAGTTTGGGGATGTATTTCTCCCTGGGCCCTATGTCCCCACTTAACACAGACAGCCAAGTTGTTTCTAACTGCCAGCAAACTTAACATCCTGTCCTCATGACACTCGCGGGCTCTTTCATTTCTCTGTTAACTCTTGACTCTATTTATACCAGTCAGAAATCATGCTGCCACAAAAGCTAAGCATGACTCAAAAAACAAAACTCGCTCTCTCCCTTCCCCAAACACATCTCCGCCCCGCCTGTTCTTTGACTAGCCCTGTGACCACAGTTGATCATCTGGTCTTGTCTGCTATTAAGGCCAATAGGGTTTTCTTCTGGAGTTTCTCTCAGGCTCATTGCTGTTTTCCATCCCTTCACAGCCTCATACTAGGTCAGAGGGCAGCCATGTCTGACCCTAACTACCTCCTCTGAGCTTGCACAAGTTAGTCCTAAGCCAAATTGTGAAATCTTCCAAGGTCTGCGGGGTCTCCGCCTTCCCGTTCCCTTTGGCCTTCTTCTTCCTGTTGGAACACCACACAGGCATATTATGTAGGCACCTACGTGTACTCTCCTATATGAGTTGTAGTGCTAATTTAGCAATATAACATGACATAGACAGAATGGGAAATAAACACTAAATATTTTTAATCATCTCTAAAATAGTTCCCTTCCCTCTCACTACACTGTCCTGGTACAGACGTTTATTGTTTCTTAGCTGGGCCCTAGCTTCCTGACAAGTCTCCATGCTTCCTGTCTGTCTCTAACCTCTCCATTCTATGCATTTCACTCTGCCAGCGCTGCTATCTATGGAAAATGAAATTCTGACTATAAATACATCTTCTGCCTAAGTGCCTTAGCACATAAAGGATAAAATCTGAGATCCATAGCTTAGCACTCAATTCCCGTATCCAGCACCACCCCAAAGTGACAGAAACTGCACACACAATATTGGTTCTTGACCCCTCATGCTGAGCCTCTACTTCCCTTGGATCCTCCTTCCGGAATGTCATTCCCTAGGTACATTCCCCCCAAACTTTTTATCCCTTAGAGCTAATCGTAGAGATTCCACGTAGACATTTAGTTAAAACACATCCCCACTCCCACATATTCTGTGTATAATTTATCCATAGCACTTACCACTTTATATCTTGTATCAAAATGCCTTGGGTTGTTTTTCTATTTATAAAATGTATTTATTGCACAAAATTTGGAAAATACAGAATGAGAACCAAATGAGATCATCTGGAGACAGTCTACTAATGTTTTGAAGTATACTTTCCAGTCTTTGGTTTTATGCACGGATTCATGATTTTTTCTCTCTTGCATCCCTGTACACACCACACACATATTCACACAAACACACACTTTCCCAATATAACATATTTTATAATCACTTTTGTTTTCCATGTAAAAAATACTTTATAAACTTGGTTATATATTCTTAAGTGTTCAGAAAGCTCTAAGAAGAACAGGAACTGTGTGTGTTTGTTGGTGTGTGTGTGTGTGTGTACCATATAGAGATGTTGGCATGAGTGAATAGTATATAATACGTTCTCAAGCATTTTTGTTGAACTAATTTGATATGGAAAATGAACAAGGAGACAGAGGAAAAAATATGAGAAGAGCTGGAGCACATGGAAGGTAAAGAGATAAAGACAAGAAAATAAATCACCAAACAGGGCATGTATGACTTTTAAAGTTTTTATATAATTTATATTTGATTTTCACAGTAGCCTTCTGAAGTAGCTATAACAGTTATTTACATCTCAGGGAAGGGAAACTCAGAAAGGTTAAGTGACTTGTGCTAAGTTGTCCACTTAATAAGTGGCAGAACTAGTTTTGGAATTTGTGAACTGTATTTATCTTCCTCCACATGACTTCTGAAAATAAAAAGGGCGTGTGGGGAGAGGGGAGGGGAGGGCGACAGCCACAAGCTCCCTGCTGAGCTCTGTGAGCTTGAAGTTACAGCCATGCTGCCTGGCATGGTGCCAAGCACATAGCTGGCAATAAATAAACTGAGCAGCAATGAGGAAGAACAAACAAGCAGAAGGTGAACATTATCCAGAGTTAGGCAACCTTGTCCACTCTGTCTTCCTCACCATGCCTGCCTGATCTGCTGAGAAAGGCTTCTAATTGATCTGCCTGCTTCCAGTCTAACTCCTTTCATTCATTCTTCATCAATGGAAACTGATCATGTTAAATAGCGAATTGGTTTCCTTTGCTGTTGGGGAAATGTTCAAGATATTCTTCTGGCTTTAAAAGGTTCTTTATGACCGGACTCATCTCCCATCTTTATTTCTCATTTCTCTTTCTTTTTTACATTCAAAACACGTCTAGATCCCTGAAAGTGCTAGAACTTTCCCGGGCTCGTCCTCAATAACTTTTACTTTGATCCTTTCTTTGCTGATTTCTATTGATGTGTAAGACATTACCACACATGTAGCCACACAGACTTATCTCACTGTTTCTCTAGGTCCGAAGCCTGTCATAATGCTGCTGGATTATGTTCTTATGGACTCACTGGGCTAAAATCAAGGTGTTGGCCAGGGCAGTGGGATTCCTCTGGAGTTGAGGTTCCTCCTCCAAGCTTACTGGTTTGGGGCAGAATACAGGTCCTCATGGTCATAGGACGGTGGTCCCCATTTCCTCATTCCCTTCTTCTTCATGACAAAAACAGTGCATCAGATCCTTCTGCTGCTTTGAATTTCTGTGGTTTCTGCCTCTCTCCTGTTTTGAGGGTTCCTGTGATTACATTAGGCACACTTGGATAATCAAGGATAACCTCTCTACTGAGCTACTTTATAAGCTCAAATTAAAGCTGCAAGTCCCTTTGCCAAATAATATGTGTATGGTCATAACACCAGAAGGTGAAGGCCATGGAGTGGGTGGCGGGGGTGGGAGAGGTGTCAAATTTCTGCCTCCCCAACTGATCATTTCAAGTTTGTCTTAAGTGACTGTATAGGACCATGCCCATCAAGATGGCAGTGACTGTCTATTTCACAAGTCAGGGGAGTGTTGGAGCGAGTGTGTACCAACTAGCAATGGTTATTACTAAATGTTTAGGAAATTTACAATCTGGCTGTTAAATATAGATATTTTAAAAGTTTACAATTGAATTATATTTTTAAAAGGTAATAAACAATCAGAGCTTATTACTTATTTATTGAACTCCTGTTTATCCATATCTGTTCTCTTGAGGTTATTTTCAGTGATTGTATCTCTGTGGTGGAAACACTATTTATTTATGTGCTAGAAACACTATTTATGTGCTATTGCATACCTCTTCCCAACTCCCTGTTCAGTGATGCCACATTGGTAGCTTGAAATTGGCCATAATAGGAGTGTTTATACCACAAAAATCTGCAAACGCTAGTTGGTAGCTTTGTTTATTGTTTATTTTTTTGTCTAGACTTGAAAATTTATGGTGAAAATGTCACTAATATAGATTAAGCAGAAAAGTGGACTATAGCCATTATACAAAAACTTGAAGAAATGTTATTCTTCCAGTAATCCAAACTTGTGATAATCAAAGAAGCAGCTTGCATTATTGACAAAAAAAAAAAAAATGAAATTATAACATATGTTCTTGTTTTGCTTTCATCTTATTAATATAAAAAACAACAAGCAACATTCATGTGTAAATTAATATTTGTTCATCAGTTGGAACCACAGGTTGGCTGAAAGTACAAGAGTTTGGTAAAAAAAAAGTTTCTGTGAGGAGAAGTTGGCTCTATGGAATTTACATAAAGAATATTGAAAATTGTGTGCTATAAATTTTTTATATAAATCTTTTAGTAAAATATGTACATATGTAGGTATGCATACATATACGTACATGTTTATGCCTATCATTAAAATATACCAGTCCACCATTGAATATATTGAATATACTCCTAGAACTTACCACAATGCCTAGGACATAGCAAGTGCTCAGAAAATGTTTGTTTAATGAATGATGGATGAAAGTCATGGGCCACATGATTGACCAGAGAATACAGGTAGGTAGTAAGGGAAGAGAGTCCAGAGAGAAGCAATGGATTTAAAGAAATTGGGAGGATCCAAGGGCTAAAGATCAATAGGATGAACTGAGAATTTCTATAAGATTTAATAAATGTGAGGCAGTAGAAGAGAAAGGAAAAATGAAAGGAACTACGATGAGAGAAAGTATTTGAAGAGTTAGAGTAAATAATACTTCATGGGTATTAGGAGTTTAGGTTTTGCTGGGCCCTGCACTATAAGTCCACTTTAAATTAGTAGTCGTTTATAATTCTCACAAAACCCTCATTTATCCCATATTATAGATGAAAAAAACTAGGTAAGTTTAATACACTTGTCCAGATTCAATTAGTTGTGGAAGGTAGAAGCCATTGTGGTCTAAACCCAAAGCCTGGACTCTGAAAAGTTACACCGAATTTCAAGTGACAATAAAGCCGTGGGCCGCAATCATTGAAGTCAAGCTCGTCCAACCTGTGGCATGTGGGCTGCATGCAGTCCAGGACTGCTTTGTATGCGGCCCAACACAAATTCATCAACTTTCTTAAAACAGTATGAGAATTGTGTGTGTGTGTGTGTGTGTGATTTTCTTTGTAGTTCATCAGCTATCGTTAGTGTTAGTGTATTTGAAGTGTGGCCCAAGATAATTCTTCCAATGTGGCCCAGTAAAGCCAAAAGACAGGATGCCCCTTATTTAAGGCCTTGCTACTCATAGCAAGTTCAAAAGGCCAAAGGAGGCAGCGCATGGGAACTTTTTAGAAAGTTGACACTGGAATCAGCCACCTCAGATTTACTAAGTCAAAATTTGCCTACTTAAAAATAATTTTATAAGACACCTTAGAAATTCCTATGCACCTGAAATTTGAAAGCCACTGGTTTAGGAGACAGATGTCCCAGCACATGACTACACTACAGATGGTCATTAAAGCTGAAGAAGGCAAGAAATACTGTCTGAGGTGTTACAAGATTGAAGTTGCCCAGGGCAACGTAAGGACGCTTCCTTCTAGCATGTGGCATGTTAAAATCACCTAGAGAATTTTATATAATATCAGAACACAGGGCATTTAAAAATGATCCCAATATATAGCCAGGATGGAGAATTTGTCAGATGCATCAAGCTAGTTGTCCATTCATAGATGCGCACGGTAGCCCCCAATTATCAGAGCAAAAAGTGAAAAGAATGTTTGTGGCTCTGATCTTGGGTTTTAGAGGCTCTAGCCATCTCCCTCCTGGGGGTCTAATTGCCCCCTCCCCACAGTAAATCCTCAGCCTTGTTCTCTACACACACAGCCTTGCCCTCCCACCCCAAACAGACCCTCTGGCTCTTACAATTTTACATGTCACATGTTCCTCACCTAAACAACCTCTATTCCTTGCCACTAAGCCACATCCTTTCCCTCTTCCAGCCCACATTTATTTCCAGTCTTAAAACGATTTTTTAATAAAAGCCTTGTTTCTGCTCACATGACATCACATCCCCTCACCAGGATCAAATTATACCACAGATCCTTGGAAATAAATGGTTCAAAATACACAGAAGGATTTAAAGGAGGGTACAGAGTTCTGTTTGTTCAAAGCAAGCATTCTCCTTTTAAAACACCGCCACTGGAGCTAGCTAGTTTCCTTTTGTCTGGGTCCTCCATTGTGAGGTAGCAATTCAAGGCCCACAAAAGACCGAGAGCTTCCTCCTACATGTACTGTTTTAAGGCTGTTCTCCCCCCACTGCAGAGCAACAATACTCATGCTAGCCAACTCTCAAAACAGGTCTCAGAGAAGACAGGAGCAGAAAAAATTGATGCTTCCTGTTTTCTCCCAATAATCCTTCTAGTTACTTGTGGACTCCTGTTATCAACTTTGTTTGATCTCTTTAAAAAGGTCCTTTGTCTCTGTTTGGGTGACAGGGAGCCTCTTTGAGAACAGCAATAAGAAAGCTTATGAGCTTCCCCTCACGATAAACAGACTGATTGTATCCTTCTGGTTTAGCAACTTCCTCCTTCCTCTCGCCAGCTGCTGAACACGTTGCCAGTAACCCTGATTGGGGATGTAATTGGTTCTTAGGATTTTGCTTCATTCCTAACATGTATTTCAAGCTCGTAATTAGATAGTGGCTTATGTATACTGAAAAATGGTTCAGCTGAGTGTAAGGGAAAGTGTTCCCAGGTTATTCTTTCATTATAAGAATTCACTAAGGCATGCAAACCAATTTCACTTATTTCCTCTTGTTTTGCAGAGAAAGGTTTTTTGTTTGTTGTTATTTGCTTAAGTTTGGTTTTGACAGGGGTAGATGGTGGTGCTGGGGCTTACAGAATTCCTAAAAAAGGAGACACAAAGATACAATATGATTAAAACAAGTAAATAGTAACAGTCCCTAAGAAGGAAGTCAAGCAAGAAAAATTTGACATTTGAAATTTTAGCGTGATTTGAGCCCTCTCTTGTACTTTGTAAGTTAAAATTTCCTATATTTAGATTATAAATTCTAGGGACATAGATACTCATTATCATTCATGTGTTAATATATACATTTATCCACTCATTCATTTATTCAATAAATATTTTCTGGATGTCTTATATAAACAGTAGGTTCAGAGTAAACAGAAATAAATATGAATTGATCCCTGCCTTCAAGTAGCTCGTAATTTAAAGGGGTAGAAGAATATACATGTAAAGACATAGGTCTCTAAAATTTTACAAGTGCTAAAATAGGAATTTCTAGAAAATACAGTGGGATCCCAGCAAACAGGATCAACTTTATAGTGGGGGCAGTAGCTCGGTAGGAAACTTTTATTATTAAAGCAAAGGAAGAGAGAAGAGCAGGAAATTTCTGGGAGGAAAAGAAAAGCTTTAGGATCGCTCTTCCATAATCAGAACAGAGAGGCTCAGATTTTATGTCCAGCTCCTCATTTTTTCTGCACATGACATCATATCTCTCACCAGAATCAAATTATACCAGAGATCCTTGGAAACAAATTGTGCAAAATACACAGAAGGATTTAATGGAAGATACACAGTGCTTTGTTCAAATTAATATTCTCTTTATTTATTTTTTAGTTTATTATTTAAAAAAAAAAAGCCTATGTAACAGTTTTTTTTTGTTTTTTGTTTTTTTTTATTTTTGATAGAGAGAGAGAGACAGAGACAGAGACAGAGACAGAGAGACAGAGAGAGAACTGAACTGGGGGAGCTCCCAGTTCAGCATATGGTTCCGCACGGGCCAGGGCCGGGATTCGATCCTCTGTCCCTGGCGCTGCAAAGTGAGCGCTTAACCCACTGAGCCATCCCGGCTTCCCACAGTTTGTTTTTTTTTTACATGAAACTCACAGGTCAATGATCATAGCCTACTCAAGACTGCATAGAACTCCCGTACCACAGCCAATGCCTTGCCTAAGAATTGTCTGAATCCCTGGAGAATTTAGATTTCCTTGTCCCTTCCAGCTCTGAGCACTTGATCCCACAAATCAGTTTTATTTAAGGATTATTTCTTCTTCCTTCCATGATACCACAGATTTATACCTCTTTGACTCATGTATAGAATTTTATATATTTTCCTCTATCTTAAAAAACACCACTAGCAAAATCATGTAGGTATGCTGCTCCTACATGTAACAATATTTGAGCCAATCTGTCTTTGTCCTTTGAGCACCTGGGCACAGTAGTCTCACCTGCTCTCTCTTCATCTTGGTGACATGTCTCTCTCCATTTCCCATTCTCTTCTTCCTCCCTGCTTGCTCCTGGGAACTCCAAATTTCTATTGTACTGTGCAGAACATTACTCTTTAACCTCAATCCCAAAATTTAGCTCTAGGACACTTCCTTTTTATTTTAATTTATTTTTCAGTAACAGTTGACATACAATATCATATTAGATTCAGATGTGCAACATAGTGGTGAGACATTTATATACCTTACAAAGTGCTCAGCACATAAGTCAATTACCCATCTGACACCATTCATAGTTATTATAATATTTTGATTATATTCCCTATGTTGTACTTTACATCTCCATGACTATTTTCATAACTGGCCATTTGTACTTTTTTAGTCGCTTTCACCTTTTTCACCCATCTCCCCAACCCACTTCCCATCTGGAAACCATCAGTTTGTTCTCTGTGTCTGCATTTCTGTTTCATTGTTCATTTGTTGTTTTTAGAATCTATATGTAAGTGGAATCAAATGTTTTTTGTCTTTCTTTGTGTGACTTGTTTCACTCAGCATAATACCCTCTAGGTTCAGCCATGTGGCAAATGGCAAGATTTCATTCTTTTTTCAGGAGTGTATAATATTCCATTGTATATATGTACCATCTCCTCTTTATCTATGTACCATCTCCTCTTTATCTATTTGTCTAAGCAATAGACACTTATGTTGCTTCCATATCTTATCTATTATAAATAATGTTGCAGTGAACATAGGGATATGTATATTTTCTCAAATTAGTATTCTGGGTTTCTTCAGATAAATATTCAGAGGTAGAAGTGCTAAGTCATATAGTACTTATTTTTAATGGTTTGAAGCCTCTATACTATTTTCTATAATGGCTACACTAATTTACAATCCCACCACTGGTTCACCAGGGTTCTCTTTTTTCCACATTCTTGCCAAACTTGTTTGTTGATATATTGGTAATATCGCATTGTGGTTTTAATTTGCATTAGAAGATGTTGACTCTCTTTTCATTTGTCTATTAGCCATCTATATGTCCCCTTTGGAGAAATGTCTGTTCAGGTCCTCTGCCCATTTTTTAAATAGACTGTTTGTTTTTCTGGTGTTGAGTTGTATGAGTTTTTTATAAATATTTGATCTTAATGCCTTATTAGATGTATCATTTGTGAATATCTTCTCCTATTCAGTAGGTTGCCTTTTCTTATTGATGGTTTCCTTCACTGTGCATAAGCTTTTTACTTTGACACATAGGTTATTTAGTTTTTCTTTTACTTCCCTTGCCTGGAGAGAACATATCCAAAAAATATTACTAAGAACAATGTCAAAGAATTCACTGCCTATGTTTTCTTTTAGGAATTTTATGGTTTCAGGTCTTACATTTAAGTGTTTAATCCATTTTTAGTTTACTTTTATGATTCAAGAAAGTGGACAAGTTCATTTTTTTGCATGTATCCACCATTTTTCTTACACCATTTATTGAACAGATGATCTTTCCCCCATTTTATATTGTTGCCTTCTAAGTCATAAGTTTGTTGACCTATGATTTTATTTCTGGGCTCTCTATTCTGTCCAAGTTATCTAGGTCTCTTTTTTTTAATGCCAGTACAATGCCGTTTTGATTACTATAGGTCTGTAGTATAATTTGAGATCAGGTAGCATGATACCTCTAACTTTCTTATTTCTCAAGGTTGCTTTGGCTATTCAGGAACTTTTTAGATTTCTTTGAGTAGTATAGACATTTTGACCCTGTTAAACCTTCCTCCCCAAGACTAGAGTATAGCCTTCCATTTGTGTGTATTTTCTTCAATTTTTTTCTCACTCATATTTTAATATACTAAGTACAGCTCTTTTATTTTTGATGCATTTATAAATGGGATTGTTTTTTAATTTCTTTTTCTGATAGTTCGTTATTGGTATATACAAATGCAACCAATATTTGAATATTAATTTTTTATTCTGCTACTTTACTGAATTTATTTATTAGTTGTAATAGTTTTTTGGTGAAACTACTAGGATATTTAGTTTTATGTCATCCACAAATAATGACAATTTTACTTTTTCATTTACAATTGAGATGGCTTTTGTTTCCTTTTCTTGTCTGATTGCTGTGGCTAGGACTTCCAATCTTCGTTGAATAAGAGCATGAAAGAGGACATACTGATTTTTTCCAAATCTTAAAGAAAAAGCTGTTATCTTTTCATTATTGCATATAATGTTGGAGGTGGGTTTGTCATAAATGGCCTTTACTACATTGAGTTATCTTCCCTCTGTCCCCCATTTATTATATTGAAGTATGTTCCTTCATATCAAAAATAAATGTTGGATGTTGTCAAATGCTTTTTCTGACTCTAGTGATATGATCAAAAAATTTTTATCTTTCATTTTCTTTATGTCGTGTATCATGTTAATTGATTTGCAGATATTGAGCTAACTTGGGTACCATGAATAAATCCCACTTGATTATGAGGTAGGTAAGATCTTTTCATTGTGTTGCTGAATTTGGTTTGCTAATAATTTGTTGAAGATTTTTGTATCTATGTTCATGAGGAATATTAGCCTATATGTCTCTTTTTTGTTGTTGTTTTGTTTTTCTCTATCCTTTGTCTAGTTTTGGTATCAGGGTATTGCTGAAATTGTAAAATAATTTGGGAATCATAACTTCTCTTCAATTTTTTGAAATAGTTTGATAAAAATGGATATTAATTCTTCTTTGCATGATTGGCAAAATTTACCTGAGAAGCCATCTGGTGTAGAACATTTGTTTCTTGGAAGTTTTGTTTGTTTGTTTTTGTTCTTTTTGTGGGGGTTTTTGTTTGTTTTTTTATTAATAATTCAAGTACTTCAGTAGTTATCAGTGTATTTAGGTTTTCTGTTTCTCCCTGATTCAGTTCTGGAAACTTGTATGTTTCTAGGAATTTATACATTTCTTTCAGGTTGTCCAGTTTGTTGGCATATAATTGCTTATGGTATTTTCTTATAATTCTTTGTATTTCTGTTGGTTGTCACTTCTCATTTTTCATTTCTGATTTATTTAGACACTCTCTCCTTTTTTCTTGATGAGTCTGGCTAAAGGTTTATCAGTTTTACTTATCTTTTCAAAGGTATTGGTTTTATTGATTTTTTCTATTGTTTTATTAGACTCTGTTTCATTTATTTCTACTCATTATTATTGCCATTCTTCTACTCACTTTAAGTTTTGTTTGTTTTTCTTCTGGTTCCTCTAAGCATAAGCTTAGATTGTTTATTCGAGATTATTTTTTGTCTTTTACAGTAGGCCTTTTGGTATGGATTTTCCTCTGAGAACTGCTTTTGACTATGTCCCAAAGATTTTGGGGTCATGCTTTTGTTTTAGTTTCTCTCAAGATATCTTTTGATTTTTTCCTTTATCTCATTGTTAATCATTTATTGTTTAGTAACATGGTTTTTAGCTTCCATGTATTTGTATATTTTTCAGTTTTCTTCTTTTAATTGATTTCTAGCTTCATACCATTGTGCTTGGGAAAGAAGATTGATTTGCTTTCACTATTCTTAAATTTATTGAGACTTGTTCTATGGCCTAATGTTGACCTATCCTGGAAAATGTTCCATGTGTACTTGAAAAGAATGTATATTCTGCTGCTTTGGGGCTAAATGTACTAAAAATATCAATTAAGGTCATATGTTATAATGTGTCATTTAAGGCCACGGGACCTTGTTGATTTTCTGTTTCGAGGATTTATCCATTGATGCCAAGAGAGTGTTAAATTTTGCTACTGTTATTGTCTTACTGTTGCTATTTCCCTTTATGTTCATCAATATTTACTTTATATATTTAGTATCTCCCATGTTGGCTGTATAGATGTTTATGAATTATATCCTTTTGTTCGATTGATCACTTTATTATTATGAAGACCCCTTCTTTGTCTCTTGTTGCAGACTTTCTTTCAAAGCCTTTTTTTTTTCTTTTTTTTTTTTGGATCCAAGTATTATTGGCTGAATCTTGAATCATGTCCCAACCCCCATTGATATGTAAAAGCCCTTACTCCTAGTACCTCAAAAGGATACTCTTCCTATCTTAGGTTAGTGATTAGGGACTACAAGAAGTCAGCCCAAGCTCATAGTTCATGGACCTAATTTAATTAGTAATTTGAAATGGCAAGATGGTTTCATGCTTTTATTCTCTATCCTTGTTATTTATCTAAGTAATTTTTGGAAGGCTTTTTTCATACTACACTTTGTATTACTCCCACTAATA
>PVKE010031375.1:0-19094 GCA_004027555.1 Craseonycteris thonglongyai
GGGGAGGGGGGAGTGGGCACCAGATATATGGTGGTGGAGGGGGACCTGATTCTGGGAGCTGGGCACATAATGCGATGCATGGGTGATGTGATGTGGAGTTGTCCATTGGGAAACTGTCTGATTGTTACCAACCAATGTCACCCCATTAAATTTAACAATAAAAAAAAAAATCAATAAAATAAATCTTTAAAAAAAAATGATAGAAATGTGTACAGTTCTTCACCTGACATGTACCCCCTTACTTCCCTCAAAAAATCCGATGACTGGTTGGCTTCAAGGGCCAAAATCCTCATTGTTTCAGGTTTTCACAGCCCCTTAGAACTTCTTAGGAAGGCATTTTGATTTGCACAAATATCTGTCATGAGTCATGACATGTTTTAAGATGACTCCTTTTCAGCAAATGATCTATATAGTAGATTGCCTTCCTGCTTAACCCAGGTTAGCTACATGTAAAAGTCTTCCCTTTCATAAAGGTCTTAGAAGAACAATTCTTTTCAAAAGCAGAGTGAGAAAATATAAAAAATTTAAATGTGGAGGAGTAAAACGACTCTACAGAGGTTTCTCTTATATCCGCCGTAACCAGAGCAAATATTAAGTAAAAGTGTAAATGAATTCAATGTGAACAGTAAAGGAACCATCTCGACAGGCTGGCTTAACAACTGTCTGCACCGTTTCCTCGAGACAGCTGGGGAAAGGAAGAGGTTAAAATCCTGTGGCTTGTACGAGTGTGTGTGTGTTTCAGCTGAGGTTGCACGGTAGAAACGTAACTGGAAGCAGTGGCGTGAGAGCTGTTGCCTCTAGTCTAGAAGAGTTTTGCACCTTTACCAGGGAGGAGCGGGGAGGGACCCGAGCCGTGGCGTGAGAGATCTGTTTCTTCTAGTTTTGCGTCTTTAGAAGGGATGCGGGGACCCAAGCCAAGCTCCGCGGAGCGCGCAGCGGCGGGGTCGGGCGTGGGCTTGGTGCCACTGTGGCCTCCGTTTCACTTAGGGGTGTAGCTTTGTCAGAGCCCTTAAAGAGCGTGGGATAAGGCTTTTTAAGTTCATCCATCCATCCATCCATCCATTTTCTCAGGGCCAGGGCCTGCGCTGGGCACACTGGCATGTTTTATGGCTTGCAACCCCACAGGACTTCATGGGACGAGGGGATTTTATACAGGAGGACGACCCAGGGCTTCCGAATCGCGCGAAGCTCCTTCGCAAGAGATGCGGCGAGTTCTCGGACGACGGTGGGCCGTGCGGGGCAAAGGCACCTACCCTGGAGGAAACCCACCCCTCCCCCAACCCCCAGGACTAGGAACGCTGTCGCGTTCCACGTTCTTCCTGGCCTCTGATCCCAAGAGCCCAGACCTCGGCCGGCCCGAAAGGCCCCGGCAAGTGCCAACGAGCCGGGGCGGCCCCTGAGGCAGCGCCTCCCCGCGGTCGGTCTCCCGGAGCCGGCCCCTATCAGAGAGGCCGGGAGGCTGCCTCGAGCGCAGGGATTGGCCGGCTCCACCTGCCCCGCAAGGCCTCGAGCAGAGCCGGGAGTCCAGCCGCCCCTCCACCGGCGCCACTGGCCAGGAGCGGGAGCGTGGGGCGCGCGGTGGCAGCGGCCCCCGGGCGTTGACTGGCCAGAGTCGGGGGACGGGGCGGTGACAGTGAAGGAGGCGGGCCCAGCCCCATCTCCCTTTCCCTTCGGTGTCCTCCCCGGCTCCCGCGTTGCATCATCTCCAGCCAGCTGCTGCTGCGAGAAGGCTGGGCGCGGCGCGCCATCCAGCCCAGGGCTCCAGCCACTCTGCGGCGCCTCTCCTGCCCTCTCCGCACCTGCTCCTGCGCCTAGGCCAGGACTTTCCCGTGGGCCGGCTCCCAGAACCCCGGGACACAACTGGTGGACCTCGTCAGCCACGCCTGAGCCATCCATCGAGAGCCCGTCTCTTCTTAGTGCCCAAGTTCCCCGCCTCCTTCAGCTCCGAGCCGCGCGGGCAGCGCCATGGAAAAGAGCAGCGAGACCAACGGCTACCTAGACAGTGCCCAGTCTGGGCCTGGCGCGGGACCTGGCGCGCCCGGCACCGCGGCTGGACGCGTGAAGCGGTACGCTGGCTTGCTGCGGCGCCACGCACTGGTGCTGCTCACCGTTTCCGGGGTAGTGGCGGGCGCGGGCCTGGGCGCGGCGCTTCGCAGGCTCCAGCTTCCCCGCACGCAGGTCACTTATTTGGCCTTCCCCGGCGAGATGCTGCTCCGCATGCTCCGCATGATCATCCTACCGCTCGTGGTCTGCAGCCTGGTGTCGGGCGCCGCCTCCCTGGACGCCAGCTCTCTCGGGCGCCTGGGTGGTATTGCCATCGCCTATTTTGGCCTTACCACGCTAGGTGCCTCGGCGCTCGCTATTGCTTTGGCGTTCATCATCAAGCCTGGGTCTGGCGCGCAGACCCTTCAGTCCAGCGACCTGGGGCTGGAGGAGACGGCCCCCTCTCCGGTCCCCAAAGAGACAGTGGATTCTTTCCTCGACCTGACCAGGTAACGATCTCCCACCTCTCCAACTGTGCAGTGGAGAGCCAGACTCCCATACACTCCAGTTCATTCATAGACATACACTCACACTTTCAAATACTTCTGATGGTTGGTGGTGGCGGTGGCCTTTTACATTTTTTAAGACAGAGAGAAGGGGGAGGGCCCAGAGCAGTCTCCATAGTTGTAAGTCATCAGTTTCCCCCATGGCTTCGTTCCACACAGCTGGGTGGGGGCAGAGCAGGGCAGGAACTGGGCTGGGGGCCTCCCGCATGGGTGGCCCGCCCCCTCGAGCCAGGGGCCGAGCGGTGGTGGCCGGGGGGGGGGGGGGGGGGGGGGGGGGGGGGGGGGGGGGGGGGGGGGGGGGGGGGGGGGGCAAGAACCGAACTGGGGGCCTCCCACATGGGAAGCACACCCCAGTTCAGCATATGGGTCTTCAGGGCCAGGATTCGATCCTTGGTCCCCGGGGCTGCAAAGCCAGCACTTAACCTGCTGAGCCATCCCAGCTTCCCCCTTTTACATTTTTAAAATATCAGAGTAACATCTGGAGTCTTTGCATGCTGAGCACACCTTTTCAAACATCAGTGGGCGGTGGGGGCGCATTGAACAATATGAAGGAGCAGAACCACATCCTTTAGGAAGAGCCAGTCCTGCACTTAGGTGTCAGTGTGTGTTAAGGCAGAAGCAGCTAGCCTGTACTGTACTCTTTAGACTCTCTGGCTTCGTTCTGACTATTCCCGTATATCACCATTTTTCTCCCCACGGTGCCTGAAAGTTTCGGGGAGCATTGGTTAAGTTTGCCTGTTGGGCCATCCTGGCCTGTAATCTGGGGCATTCTCTGTGTCAGCCCTTTGGCTAGAAGGAAGGTGGCAAAGTAACTTGACTTTATGCTGTTTCCATTTCTCCCTCTGGAAAATGTGATGACTGTCTGCCACTTAAGAAAAAAAGTGTTCCTTTGAAACTACATCAACAACAAAAAGTTTAAGGCACTGCATTGAAAAATAAAAAGTCTCTGATGAGGCAGACCAGAAAGTTTCTTACCAAAAGTACCAAACAAAAAAACATGTGGAGGTGGCCTATTAGAACTTTGATGGGATCACAGCCTTTGTTTAGTGTCTGGCAGCTTGATATTTGGAATCTCTAGAGATCCTTAAAGTTTTGGGACTCACTTTTAGGTGGGTGCTAAAAACAGTCTAACTAAAGTTCAGAGTAACTTTGGCTTATTCAGTATATGTCAGCTGTCCCTGAAGGGAAGGCAGTTATGGGGTTAAAAAGTATTTTTTTCGGGGATCAGTGGCCTAGGGGAGTGTGGGTACCCAGTCCTAACATGCTGGTTGTACCCCCACAGAGAAGCTCAGTAGCATTTTCTTCTAAGAGGGGCAGTAGCCAAAAAATGGGGTGAGGATGCGGTGAGGCATTACCTTATTACCACTGGCCCCAAAAGGTGTTTCTTATGTCATGATCATGACTTTCTAGTTTTAGATCCAAGCCTCTTCAGCTCCTACATCTGAAGCAAATGGTGACCTAGCATCATGGCCTAGCCATCAGTGTAGATGCAGCCTTTTCAGTGACTGAGGCTGTGGATACAGATACAGGGAAAGACTGAGGACATTTGTCATGGCTTGATGGGATTGGGTAATGTTTCATAATGCCTCCAGCAGCCTCATTTAATGCAGCATCTCATGGGTAAAGGTGGTGTAGGCCCTACTTTATGACAGGAAATTGAACCATCTAGAGATTAAGTGATTTGCTCAAGGTCACAGAGTGGTTTATCAAAAGCAAGATTAGGAGAACTATGGATCTCATGCCCACAGTTCAGGGCTTTCTTTCTACCACTCTACTATCCCCCAAGTCAACATGTTATAGTAACAACACCATGCTGCTGGTCTGTCTTAGAAATGTTTTCTCTGTGCCAAAAGAGAAACCAGGTGAGAGTATGACTGGGTCAGGGCAGATGCCCACTTCCTGCAAGAGAGGAGATGAGTCCCTTGGATGAAGAAAAGTGTTCAAACTTGGCTTTCAGGTTGAGCACCTCATGAGAAGAAATGGTCCTCAGCCAGGTGAAAATGCTTCCTGGGTCTGGGGAGTCTCTGGGTAAACATTTATAAATTGCTTCCTTCAAAGGAACCTCTCAGATATCGATTTTAGGTGACTCTGGGCATGTTTTTTGATAAAGGCAGGGCACAGTCCTTTCTGCCTATAGGCCTGTGAATGAAATGAGATTCTGCCAGTAAAGACCTCAGTTATCCAGCAGGCCCTCACCTGGTAACTGCCCAGAATTTAAACGCCTGGAAGGAGTGGGACAAGTTTCTGATGACTTGGTGTATGCAGCTGCCACTCAGGATTTGCTAAAATCTATGACCTTTACTGGTGGTGAAGTGCCCCAGAACTCCCACAGGGTCTCTCTTTTATCATTTGTTTTTTCAAGATGGAGCTACAAGTTGGAAAGAAAAGAAGCCAATAGATATTCATTATGCCTTTTAGAAAATTCAGAATGCCATTGCTGAGTGCTTTGATTTTCTACCACACAATGGATTAGAAGTAACAAAGTAGACTAGGGAGTGGGTATCCTTTGAGAGCTGAGAAGGGCAGGTGGCAGTCACAGAGCATCCTCCTGAGCAGCCCCAGGCTTTATGCCTGGGGCCCTGGAACAGTTCATGGCTCTCAGAACTGGGTGTGACCCAAGAGACTGAGCTGTGACTTTTCATCCGAAATGAAATGATTTTGGCACTCGAGACAGAAACAGGCCATCAGGACCCTAGTCATTGTAGAAGTTCTTGGTCCCCAACAATGCTTGTTGACTGTGGGTCCTAGGGCATGTCCATAACTTTCTGTGCCTTGACTTCCTCATCTTTATAATGGGGATCATGATAGTACCTGCCTCCCAGCATTGTTTTGTGGGTTAAATGAGTTACATCTGTGAAGCTCTTAGAACAGAACTGGCCCAACATACTCATATGCTTATTCTTGTTATAAATGGAGCAATATTACAGCAGAGTGATTGGATTTTTCGGGTTCATGTAAATGAATGGGGATGGCCCATTAATTCTTTTTCAGTCTGAAATAAATGAGAGTAAATGGGAAGAAAATGAATG
The DNA here is from genome assembly GCA_004027555.1 of Craseonycteris thonglongyai. Classification (NCBI taxonomy): domain Eukaryota; kingdom Metazoa; phylum Chordata; class Mammalia; order Chiroptera; family Craseonycteridae; genus Craseonycteris; species Craseonycteris thonglongyai. The sequence continues at coordinate 5,579 of PVKE010031375.1, forward strand.
TTTGGAGGAACTTAAGATGACTCGTAGCTAATGTAGTCTCTAGGTATGCTGGGAACTACGTGGAGCCTGGAGAAAAAAATGAACAGTGACTGACTGTTTTGGGCTAATAGAATCAACACTATGGAAAATTTGGAAAAAGGAGAGAAGTCAAAACCAAACACAGGAAAACCAGGATGGCTCAGCTGGTTAAATGCTCACTTTGCAGCCCTGGGGACCAAGAAGCGAATCCCGGCCACGGCTTGTGCTTCCCATGCAGGAGGACCCCAGTTTGGTTCTCGCCCCCCCATTTGGCCCCTGGCTCTAGTCTAGGGGGTGTGCCTCCCATGCAGGAGGCCCCCAGCCCAAGCCCCCACCCACCTGTATGGAATGAAACCATGCCCAAAACTGATGACACACAACTATGGAGACTGCTCTGGGCCCTCCCCCTTCTCTCTGTCTCTCTCTGTCTCTGTCTCTGTCAAAAACAATAAAATCTTTTAAAAAAATTTAGGGGAAACCGGGATGGCTCAGTGGGTTAAACGCTTGCTTTGCAGCCCTGGGGACCGAGGATCGAGTCCCGGCCCCGGCCTGTGCGGACCCATGTGCTGAACTGGGGCACTCCCCGGTTCGGTTCTCACTGGGATGAGACCCTGGCCCAGTTCCTGTTGGAATGAAACTATGTGGAAAAACCAATGATATGCAACTATGGAGACTGCTCTGACCTCTTCTCTCTGTCTCTGTATCTCTCTGTCTCTCTCTGTCTCTCTCTGTCTCTCTCTCTCTCTCTCTCTTTCTCGTCAAAAACAATAAAAATAAATCTTTAAAAAAAAATATTTAAACACAGAAGAGCCTCCCATTCTGAAATGGGGAAGAAATCCCCACATGTCATTCCTGAAATTCCAGTTTCTTTGCCCAAAACATTACATGTTTATGGTCTCCAAAGTTGACCTTAGTTTTTCAGCTATAAATGGAAAGGATGGAGGCATCTGGCTTCTCTAAACATTCATTGGGATGCTAAAACTTATAGTTTCCAAATGGAAAACCAGATGGAGCAGGTAGGGACAGCTTCTGGGCCAGGGCTCTGTCTGCAATGGCAGCCAGAATAATGGCCTTGGGCCACCCGCTGTCTTTTGCAGAAGTATAGCAGGCGCTGCCTTAGGCCTACTAAGCACAATGGAGATTTCACCTGTGGCCTGATTTTCTAGGCTTTATTAGTTTTTCTTGTGTTCATTTTCTCAACAGTGGACAGTTCAATGAGCCTTTCTCTTCACCAACAGAGGTGTGAAGGACTTACTTTACTTCCCAAGGATTGGTGTGAATATGATGCCTGTCAAGGTACAGGTAATAGGTACAAAGAAAACTATCAGAGGCTAAGATCTAATATTAGCCCCTAGATCACAGTCAAAAGAGTGGATAGTGGATAGTGAATAATTTCTTTTAAATGTTGGCCAGGGCAGGTTGTTTGACCTGTGCCTGTCTTTCTTTTCCATAGGCAAGATGAAGACTCTTAGCAAATCTAACAAGGATCCAAATTTATGGAGGTCTCTCAGCCTAACTAGTGACTAAAGGAGGAAAAAATGGCAGCTTGTAATTAAAAAAGGAAATAACAAACAAAAGGTTTTAACACAACACCGTTTCTTTTACTGCCCAGAGAATACCTGAATATTTCACAAACTGAAAAGAACATATACCCAGGAAGGCTCCATGGGTAATGATTAAGAGCAGACCCTGAAGTCAACTACCTGGGTTTGAGTACCCCTCTCTCACTTACTAGCTGTATGGACAAGTCATTAAACCACTCTGTGCCTCAATTTCCCTATCTATAAAATGAGGCTAATAGTAGTATGTACTGCCTAGACTTGTTATGAGGGATAAATGACTTAATATATGAGTGTCCTGCTAATATTCTAGAGTGTCCCACCCCCTCGGGGACAGCTGGGGGCTAGTTGATACAGAGAATGAACTCTGTTCTTAGCCTTATTTCTTAAGAATTCCCCAGGGGCCTGGCACCTTTCCAGCTGAAATCTAAAACTGGATGGGGGCCTCAAAAAGAGGGTAGATTACTCCTTTGTCACCAGCCCGCCCCACTGTCACCACAGTGTGAGCTTACCACCCCTAGCCCCTCCTCTGCCGTGCAGGGAATATCAAGATCAGAGGGAGCACATCCCTGTTACCAACTCTGTAACAATAAACACAAGGGATAATAAATATCAGGTGTACATACCGTGAACCATATCCTGTTCTGAAGAGTCTTTGAACTTCCTGTAAATTCAATAAAGAAGGTTTGAACTTAAATAAAAGGAAATACTTCTGGAACAAAAAAATATACCTAAGCAAAAGTAAATTGTTTCATGTTGTCATATAGAACAAGGAAATGCATACCACCCTTAACAATAGGATCAGAAGAATAAACAGTACCAGATGTATAAAGAATGAACATTTTAAAGTTTTTAATCATGTAAGCTGCATGAGCCAATACAATATCACTGACAGAAATTCTCCTGTTGGCAGGTCGGCCTCGGCTCATACCAGTTTTTCCATTTAAGTAACATATCCACGGATTCCCACAGCATTGGAAAGACACGTCCATTCTTTCTCAATTTAGTCTGACTTGGGTCTCTGGATTTAGTAGTATGGCCGCGGCATTTTTGCAAATGTTTTTGACTTCCACCCATTCTAAGAAACATATTTTAAACGATGGCATCCACACATATGCACTCCTTCCCCACATACACCCTCTGAGACACCAGTTCCACAAACCAGCATTTTAAATGTGATACATGCTGAGATTTTCCATTCTTTCTGATGTATTACAACTTTTATAAAGTGCTATTTAGAGCAATACCTTTGATTTCATAGCCTAATCATGTTTCAGAAACTTTGGTTTAATGTATATCTGGTATTATGTAATTCAAGTAAACTTCTCAGGATCAAATAACAGAAAAAAGGGAAATAATTGAGAATGTGAGAAGTTGGGGGAGAGGCCTATAGACAGAGAGCTCTGGGAAGCAAAACTGCTCTCATAAGGAGCGGCTGATCCTTGAGTACAGGAGATTTTAGGAGTGAGAAAATCCAGACTTCACAGCAGCATCTGTGTTTAAAAGCCAAGCAGAGAGGGGTAAGAAGAGTGCAGAGAGAAGAACAAAGTTGCAGGACTGACAGCACCCGATATAAGACTTACAATAAAGCTACAGTAATCAAGACTGTAGTATTGACAAAACAATAGACAAATAGATCAATGGAACAACATAGAGAGCCAGAATTAGACTCCCATAAAAAAAAAAAAACACAAAAAAAACAAAACAGTTAACTGATCTTTGACAAAGGAGCAAAAGCAATATAAAGGCAGAAAGATCATCTTTTCAACAAATGGTGCTGGAACAACTGGACATCCATGGGATGAGGGGGGGAATGAATCTAGACACAGACCCTGCATCCTTCATAAAAATTAAATGGCTCACAGATCTAAATGTAAAATGCAAAACTATAAAACTCCTAGAAGATAAAAGGAGAAAACCTTGGAGACTTTGAGTATGGCAATGACTTTTGATAAGAGATACCATGCCATATGTACAGTCTGTCTCCCATAGCCTCACCTCCTTGCCCCTTGGTGTGGGCAGAAGGCAACTGCTTCTGTTCCTGGTCTGTGGCAACCGGAGTGTCCAAGGGAAAAAGAGTATGATTTTGTGGATGTGTGAGTTTCAGGTCCCTGCCTCTAGGCAACCCCTTCCCAGGGATTCATATCTGAGAGCTGAGCTATATTACCTAAAGGAAGTTCAGGCATTTCAAGTGAATATTCTCTCTCTCTGTCAAAAATAAATAAATAAAAATATATTAAAAAAGGGGGAAGCCGGGATGGCTCAGTGGGTTAGGCGCTTACTTTGTAGTGCCGGGGACCGGGGATCGAGTCCCAGCCCCGGCCCCGGCCCGTGCAGAACCATATGCTGAACTGGGAGCTGCCCCAGTTCAGTTCTCTGTCTCTGTCTCTGTCTCTGTCTCTGTCTCTGTCTCTCTCTCTCTCTCTCTCTCTCTCTCTCTGTCAAAAATAAATAAATAAAAATATATCAAGTGAATATATGTATTTTTTTTTTGGTTGTAAATCTCCATGGCAGTTAGCACTGCATCTTTTTAAAAACCTTTAAAGCAGTTTTGAGATACGATTAACATACAATAAGGATGTACTAATTTTAAGTATACAGTTCAGTGAATTTTAACAAATAGGTAACTCATTTAACCATCACCACAATTCAGACACTCAACATTTCTGTTACCTGTGACCCTTCTTACCAATCCCCACTACCCACCCTTGGCTCCAGGCAGTTTTGGATAGAGAGTTTCGCTTTCTATCACTAGAGATTAGTGTTGTTTTTACTAGAGTTTCATATCAATGGAATCATTCAGCATGTACTTTTTTTGTCCGGTTTCTTTTGCTCAGCACATTGTTGTTAAGATTAACCCAGTTGTGGGAAGCCAGGGTGGCTCAGTGGGTTAAGTGCTCACTTTGCAGCCCTGGGGACCAAGGATAGAATCCTGTCCCCCGCCGTGCGGACCCATATGCTGAACTGCGAAGTGCCCCCAGTTTGGTTCTCACCGTGGAGAGACCCCGGCCCAGTTCCTGCCCTGTGCAGCCCCGCCCACCTGTGGAATGAAACTATGAGGAAGAACCGTGATGTGCAGCTATGGAGACTGTTCTGGGCCCTACCCCTTCTCTCTGTCTCTGTATCTCTCTCTCTCTCTCTCTCTCTCTCTCTCTCTGTCAAAAACAATTAAAATAAATCTTTAAAAAGATTATCCCAGTTGCATAGATTATCAGTAGTTGATTCCTTTTTATTGCCAGGTAGGATCCATTATGTGGATTTATCATAATCTGTTTGTCCATTCATCTGTTGATAGGCATTTTAGTTTCGGACTGCTATGAATAAGGCGAGGTCCTTTTTGCAGATGTATATTTATATTTCTCTTGGGTAAATATCTGGGAATCGAATTGCTTGGTCATATGGTAAGTGTATGTTTAACTTTGCAAGAAACTGCCAGAACACATTGTGTTCTTAGAAAGTGGATTTTCTTTCTTCTTTTTTTTTTGGCAGGAGTTGTTTTGCCTCTAGTATTGTCTATGCCTCTCTGTTCCCATTAGATTTTGTAGAATAGATACTGTAGACTGTAAACAGGTCGGTGTGTCAGTGGCTATTTGGACTAGAAGTTCTGGGTTAGGGTCAGGGTCCACTCTGGGTGAGACAGTATTGGGTTATTGCACATGCTAAAGAGACCAGGCAGGCCAGATGGAAGGGTTTAAACAAATAGTGCATACGCTTTGGCAGAGAGTAAGTTTCAAGGCTGTGGGGAAGGCTGTGCTTGCACCAATAGAGGAAGCTACTACTTCCTGGAGGCTGCAAAGTATTTGCAGGGGAAATTGTTCCCTGTGGGGAAGCTGGAGGGCTTCTAACCGAGCTCATCCCTTGACTTCCCTGCCCTCTGAGGGAGAGAAGCCAGTGGCTAGCTCAGTTTGGGAACTATTGAGAGCTGTCACATGGTGGATGCAGAACAGGGAAACCTTGTCTCAAGACCTACTTCTACTTCTAACTAGTATAGCAAATGGAAATGAAATACTAAACCTACCCCACAATTTTGAAATATGTAAGAAAGGTGCTTTGTAATGGAAATAATAGGCAAATGTAAGTTGCTATTCATCTATACATTAAACTACAAGCCTGACCAACCCACGACCCGTGGGCTGCATGTAACCCAGGACAGCTCTGAATGTGACCTAACCCAAATTTGTAAAATTTTTTTAAGATTTGTTTTCATTGTTTTTGACAGAGAGAGAGAGAGAGAGAGATACAAACACAGAGAGAAGGGGGAGGGTCCAGAGCAGTTTCCATAGTTGCACATCATTAGTTTTTCACATAGTTTCATTTCACAGGTGGGCACGGGGCTGCACAGGGCAGGAACTGATCGGGGGCCTCCCACATGGAAAGCTTACCACAGGAAGAACCAAACTAGGGGCACACCCCAGTTCAGCATATGGGTGCCTACAGGCTGGGGCTGGGACTTGTCCCCAAGTTTGTAAATTTTCTTAAAACATTTTTACCGGTATATTTTTTTACAAATTTTTTTAGAACTCATCAGCTATCATTAGTGTTAGTATATTTTTGTGTGGCCCAAAACAATTCTCCTTCCAATATAGCCCAGAGAAGCCAAAAGGCTAGACACCCTTACACTGAAGAATAGCCGATACTCATTGCTAATCTGTTTCTATCCTTTTTTTTTTTTTTTTTTTTTAAGTAAGTATGCTTGTAATAGGATTCAACTTTCTGGTCACCATTTTCTAACGGTTAGTTTAACTGAAGATCATATTTTGTCTGCTTAAATGCAGGTGTGTACTTGCTGGTATTCTCAAAATATGTTAAAAGCTATTCTGGTTTCATAGACAAGTAGGTTCGGAAAATACCATGTTGGCTGCCTTATGGAAGAACCCTGAGTATAATGAATTCAGTTTTGCATCTTGTTAACCCTGTTGTTGGCTGGTGTGTTAGTTATCTATTGCTGTTTAACAAATTACAAACAATTTAGCAGCTTTAAATCATACATATTAGTTATCTCACAGTATTTATGGGGTCAGGAATCCTGGCACGGCTTAGCTGAGAGTTTATTGCTTTAGAATCTCTTACAAGGCCACAGCTAGGCTCTCATCCAAAGGCTTGACTGAGAAAGGATTCAATTGTAAGGTCACATGGTCATTGGCGGAATTCAGGTCCTTGAAGTTTAGATTGGGAGCTTCAGTTCCTACTTGGCTATTGGCCAGAGGCTGCTATCAGTTTCTTGCCATGTGGGCCTTCTCTTCATGGCAGCTTGTTTTATCAAACATGCAAGCCCAGAAGGCAATACAGAGTTTTATAGCAAGACGGAAGCCACAATTTTATGTAACCAAATCACAAAAGTTACATCCCATCATCGTTGCTCTATTCTTTTGGCTAGAAGCAGATCGTAGATCCCACTCTCACTCAAGGGGAGGATAGTACACAAAGGTGTGACTTCCAGGAGACTGTCTCAGACTCTGCCTGCCAAGCTGGGCTGTAGCCAAGCCAGCCTACCTCTGAAACCAAACACACTGTAAATAGTTGCCTAGAGATTCTAGTGCTAGATGAACAGGAGTAAGAATTAGTGCATATGTTTGGCACAAATTGGGAAGAATGATCCAGAGTCTTTTACTCTTCAAGACTTATTTCTATAGGATATGGGTAGAACTAATGGACTGCTGTTGGAATTTTCTTATATATCAAGTCTAGCATCCTTCATAGAGCCTGACCCAAAGGAGGCCCTCAGTAAAGTCTGTTTGCATGAGTACACTTTAATTTCAAACATAGCTTAACTTGATCAGCTCTATTGCCCTGCTTTTGTAACAAATATTGTATAATATCCTTTATCCTGAACTAAAATCCATAAATAGAATTTACCTACACCCCTAATTTCAAAACATCAGTAAGACTTAACTGTAATATAAAAGACAAAATAAGAGAAATTTATAATAAAAATAACATGTTTCAGTAGCTAAACACTCTCAAACAAAATGGTTAGGTGCTTGCTTCTGAATTTAGATTCACCATTAATGACACAGCTATAAATACAAACTGATACTTGATACTGGTGTATGCAATTAAAGACCCAAATCCTACAATTTGCCATTGAGATGCAATTTTTCCAGAACGATGCACATTTGTTGGAAAAATTATGAACAAAAAAATAATCTCACAGTTTCTAGTTTTATTCCTAGAAAATTCAGGATATGTTTAAATTATGCAAAAACAACCTTGTTTTGGAGTTAGTTTAGGCCCAGGTAATTATAATAAGGTTTTCATCTACAAGTATGTCATACTAGAGTTTAGAAAGCATGAGGGCCTTGGGACCATTTATTGTACAGGACTTGGTTGCACTTAGTGGAACAACTGGCTGAGACCTGGCACTTTCTCTTACACAAACTCCCTCAATTCCAGGAATGCCCTCCAATAATTGAGCCAACAGAAACACTACAGATTTCACTAGAGGGCAGCTCCACTCTCCACTGAGAGCCACTCTAATAGGGCTTAACCTCTTGGGGAAAGGAAGTTGATGCAGTTATTCTGGCATGGTTGGACACTAAGATTAAATATCAAGGAGTACCACGAGGGAGAGGAGATAAAAATCAGAGAGAATAATCGGCGCACTCAAGTATCTATTGCGACCCAGCAGCCAAGGTGTAGTTTGATATTTGGATCAAGCAGAAGATGGCAATTAACTGCTGGAGAAGGAGAGAGGGGGACCACTGTATGTGGGGCTGTCAGGAATGGGCCTCTTAAAATGGACAATTTAAACACTGAATTTTTAGAATACTGATGAAATGCTTTCTTTTCCAACAGAAACCTGTTTCCCTCAAATCTTGTGGTTGCAGCTTTTCGAATGGTAAGACTTAATGCTTTGCTGAAAATGTGAAACTTTTCACATTTTCATGTGGGAGGGTGGGAGATGGGGTGGGAGATGGGGTGGGAGATGTATAAATTACTGCTATACAATTAGGTAGGGTGGAATAGGGAGGGATAGTGTTGTTAACAAAATTTGGTAACACTGGTCTAAAGTTTTATAGATGGACCCCTGGAATCAAAACAAAACAAAACAAAAAGCAAAAGAAGCCAACATTATTCTAAAATATCCTACTAATTCCAACATCTTTTCACATCATCTGAGAAATACCATCAAATCACATTTTAGGGCTCTCCTAAATATTTTAGAATTTTCAAAAAGTACACATTTATGGTTTTGTTTTGTTTTAGTTTTTAGTTTTTTGGGTTTTTTTCTGATTATAAAGGTAATATATGCTCATTTTCCAAAAATATAAAGTACAAAATAGTGGAAGAAAACAAAAATCACCTATGATCACTACCTAGAGCTACCTACCCATGGACATTTTGGTATACATGCTTCAAATCTGTTTTTCTCCATGTGCATGCCCACACATATTTAAAGTAATTGTACTACATATATTATGTGCACATACTATACATGTTGTTTTGTAACCTGCTCTTTTAAGGCGGTATATCATGATCATTTCCTCATATTGGTAAATTTCCTTCTGCATAATGTTATTGGCTGCATTCCATTGTATGAGTGTACAATAATTTTACTCTCCATCAATCTCACGTTGATGGACATTCCAGTTGTTTCTAGTTTTTCCCTAATTTTACCAGTGCTGCAAGTAATTTCCCTGTGGCCATGCTTTACACTGAGAGGGAATATAAAGATCTAGATTAAATGGACTAATCTGATCGCCCTTTTCAAGGAAAGTCTTTTGTTTCTATTTACAGCCTCTTTAAAAAAAAACAAAAAACAAACCTACATATAAACACAAGTGTGGCTTGTATATATAATGTGAAGTAGGAAAAAAATAGAAGGTCTATGGTGTTTCGGTGCCTGTCGCAGAAGCTGTGGATGAGTTCTGCTTCTCCTGCCACTCTTGGTCACAGGAGTGCTAAACACCTCTGCTTGTCTGAAAGCCTCATCAACCAAAGCTGAGAGACAGCAGAGCTCCTCAGAGACTGGCACAAGCAGGCTTCCGGGTCTGTACCTCCTAATGGGCTGCTCTTCTTTTTTTATTGTTAAATTTATTGGGGTGACATTGGTTGTTGGTAACAATTACACTTTCTAGGTGTACAATTCTATATGAAATTTTCTATGCCTTGCATTATGGGCTCACCACCCAGAATCAGCTCTCTTTCCATCACCATATATCTGATGTCCCCTCCCTATCCCCCCCACCCCCACTAATGGGCTGCTCTTGATAGTTCAGAAGTCAGGTGTCCTTAGAAAAGATCAGGAAGGGTGTTTCATAACAGATTCCACCCAATAGCACATGCTGCCACAGGGAGATTTCTGTGTGCGTTGTGTAGAAGTACACGACGTGAAGTGTAGTGCCAAAGCTAGAGAGATGTTTCACCGCTGAGAAGTCTTTCAGAAGACTCAGCTAGAAACCGCTGTCTTGCCTGCCATTCTTTACTTTGGAGAGTGGAGGCTCAAGGCAGATTAGAAACATTCTGAAAAGCAGTCACATTCAAATAAGTTCTGAAACACGCTAGAGCATAAATGAATGAATGAAAATAAAACCACACATTGAAAACTGAACTTTGGCATTATGGAATTAATAACCAAAGTTATCCAAACAATGTGAACTATCAGCTGTTTGAAATAATCAGTGTGCAACTGGGAAGATTCTTTCCTTCAAACCACTGTCCAAAGGACATAAGGAAGTTCTCCCTGTGTTCTTGGGTCCCCAGAGACCTCTTGGAGTACATGAGGCCTTGGTCTTGTTACTTTTGTCTGAGTCTTAGAGGCCCTTGGCAGGCCAGCCACATGAGGAATGGCCAGAACATTTGGAGTGAATAGTAACGGAGGAGCAAGAGGCCCAGCCATCCTGGGTTCCCCTGGGTCCATCTTGTCCTGTGAACTGACAGTGGGTTTTTTCTCTTGTTCACAGTATGCAACTGATTATAAAGAAGTGATCCACAACACAAGCACTGGAAACGTAACCCGTGAAAAGGTAAAGCTCTTTATCAGGTCACTGTGACAAATACTCATGCTCACAAAGCAAATAATGCTTCTTAACTGAAGGAGCATAAACAATCTGAAAACTTTGGAGTTTGGGCGAACTGCTTGAAACATGCAGGCTGAGCTTGTTCTTTGGTTATTTACCGACATCACTAAAGGCCAGCGTCTGTAGCTTTGGAATCTTTAGTGGATTCATTTCATCAAATTGGAACTAGCATCCCCTTTTTTCCATAACACCCTTTTTGCTATCCTGAAATATAATTTATTTATTTAAAAATGGGTTCATTAAATCTAACCTACCTCTACATATAGAACTTGTCTCTTAGGGTCTTCACTTGTTCTAGCCATCATTCATTCACACATATTTTTTTGAGTACCTATTATTTGCCAGACAAGATCCCAGGCTTCACGATAGAGCTGGAAGGGACAAGGGATTTTTCAGTTCAGCTGCAGAACTGGCATGAGAAGAAGGAAGTACTTGGCCCTATTCCCCACCCCCATACATACACCTGTCCAGGGCTGAGGGGCTCTAAGTGCTACTAGCCTTTCTTTGATTGATAGAAAAGTTATACTTTAAAAATAATAGTTCAAAACTACTAATTTAGAGGAAGCCGGGATGGCTCAGTGGGTTAAGCACTCACTTTGCAGCCCCGGGGACCGAGGATTGAGTCCCGGCCCGTGTGGACCCATATGCTGACCTGGGGAGTGTCCCCAGTTCAGTTCTCACCGGGATGAGACCCCGGCTCAGTTCCTACCCTGTACAGCCCCGCGCCCACCTGTGGAATGAAACTATGTTGAAAACTGATGTACAAATATGGAGACTGCTCTGGGCCCTCCCCCTTCTCTCTGTCTCTGTAGTTCTCTCTCTCTCTCTCTCTCTCTCTCTCTCTCAAAAACAATAAAAATAAATCTTAAAAAAAACCAACTACGGTACTAATTTAGTCCAATTAACTTTATCTTAAAGATGAAGAGCTTAAAGTTCACAGAAGTTATTTAATATCAGACCTGGGACTAGAACTCAGACTAGAACTATGGCAAAAATGCTCTTTCTATTTTTACCATGCTGACATATGGTTCCTGTTCAGAATTTCATAATGTATTTTGATAGAATAAAATGTCTGTCTAATATATGCTTGCACTAGTGAGATTCAACATTACTGGAAAAAATAAAGAACACATTATATCTACACATTTCAACTCAGTGATTTAGTAATAAATATCCATGTTGATCCCAAAAACTCTTCTATGAAGTTTGCCAGCGAGGAGGCCATCATCACAGCCTAGCAACAAAGAAGTTGTTTTTTGTTTGTTTGTTTTGTATTTATTTTTATTGTTTTTGACAGAGAGAGAGAGAGATACAGAGACAGAAGGGGGAGGGCCCAGAACAGTCTCCATAGTTGCACATCATCAGCTTTTCCACATAGTTTCATTCCACAGGTGGGTGTGGGGCTGCACAGGGAAGAAACTGGGCTGGGGTCTCGCCCCAGTAAGAACCAAACTGGGGGCACTCCCCAGTTCAGCACATGGGTCCGCACGGGCCGGGGCCGGGATTCGATCCTTGGTCCCCAGGGCTGCAAAGTGAGCGCTTAACCCACTGAGCCATCCTGGCTTTCCCAAGAATTTGTTGACATTTAGGAGGCAAGGTTACAATCATTGATTCTTGATTTGAAGGAACTTTTCACCAACCAGCTCTTGTTTTAAAAGCAACCTTTTGAACTGATTGCCCAGCTTCTACTCGAATGTATCCAGTGACAGGGAGCTCACTACTTTCTGCTTCAACCTACGCCAGTTTAGAACAGCTTTTAGAGTTAACAACTAAGTGAAATTTTTGTTGGTTGACTTTCCTTATCCTTAGACTCCATTTTCCCCCTTGATTTTCATACTACTTGATTTGTGAAACTGCTGAGGGTTTAAAGGGAACATGAACCTTTTCTCATTCTGGACATTGTATTTCAGTCTGCTGGAGATACCAAGCAAATGCATCTTCAGTTCTCGCTCATCTGTTGTAAACTTAGACCCTCTGTCCTCTCTGATCCTACAGATCCCCATTGGCACTGAGATCGAAGGAATGAACATTTTAGGACTGGTCCTTTTTGCCCTGTTATTAGGCGTGGCCCTAAAGAAGCTAGGCTCTGAAGGAGAAGAGCTCATTCGTTTCTTCAATGCCTTCAATGAGGCAACGATGGTGCTGGTGTCATGGATTATGTGGTGAGTGTTGCCATGCTGCCTCTTATTTCTCCTGCCACCCAGAAAAGAAACTGATTCTGGTCTAGGTCACCCATGTGGGACCACCAGCCCAGAGCTCTATATATGGTTGATGCACCACACGTTGATCCTGGTACAGGAGTTGATGGAGGTGGGGGCAGTTTCTCCTCTTGTTCAGGACCTTGGGAAATCAGGTGTGGAGCATAGTTACCAGTTACTTCCTCATCACCCACAGCGACCTCTTATGGTTCTATCATCGGTGATCTATTTATGGGTTCCCACCATCATCCCATATCATATGGGATGCCCATATCATCTTGTGGGACCATGAGTTCCTTAAGTTTGCTCTCTTCTGTATAAAATAAGGTTCATTTATCTTAAAACAATAGACTTTAAGCTTCAAAGGGGCCCCTTACTGTAGTATTTCACAACACGGAGGACAGGGCCATCTTCACCCGATGCATCTATAAACTTAAGATGGTCTTTTTTACATAAACATTTCTTTATCTAGTATCAGTGAAAGTGTAATTGTTTAATAAAAATTGTTACATTGATTTTTGGCTAAAAGGTAAAAATTTGACCAGATCCCTTAAAGTAACTTCTCTGAAGTCATACCAATTTGAGTGGCAATCCCTCATAAACTTATTCTGCTATTTTACACAAGCCAAACTTCTGTGGGTTTTAGCTTCTACCCATTCATTGTTGAGAAATTAGTTTATCTTTTCATGCACAAAGCATTTTCCTAATCGTCAGCCCTTAA
>PVKE010031376.1:0-19071 GCA_004027555.1 Craseonycteris thonglongyai
CAGTGCATAGTTATTTCTATTTTACTTTTTGACAGATAGAGAGAGAGACAGAGACAGAGACAGCTAGAGAACCGAACTGTGGGAACTCCCCAGTTCAGCACGTGGGTCCTGCCTGGGCCGGAGCCGGGATTCGATCCTCGGTCCTCATGGCCTCAAAGCGAGCGCTCAACCCGCTGAGCCGTCCCGGCTTTCCCCGGAAACGTTTTTTTATATACATATTTTTCTGGATACTGGCACATAATTGTTTAGATTGTTGTGTTCCATATAAATTATATATTTTCATATATTTTTTACCGATCATCTCTTCTTTTGTCTCCATCTACTCACTATTGACCTTAGGGTAGTATTTTTTAACACAAGTTTAAATTATCCATAAGTCAGCGGTTTTAAAGTTGGACACAAAATTATAAATACTGCAGTAAATTATAATCATATCTTATCTGATATTTTTGAAATGATTGGACATTGAACATGATGTGTTTCATTCTATGAACTATTACTAGTGGCCATTCTGAGAGTGGCATTTAATAGAATAACCATTTGCCATATTTTTAGATTAATAAAAATAGAATATAATTCTTGGCAGTATTTTCACAGAAATACTTGGTTACTAAAAAAAACAAACAAAAAAAATACTACCTAAATAAATATAACAGAAAAGAGATGCCAGTCAGTTGGCAGATTTAGAATTGGATGGAAAATTTTAGGTTGCCTGAGGAATTTTAATAATAAATTAAACTCTTGGTGAAAGATAAAATAACTTCAATTGAGGATGTTTTGTCTATGCTCTATTGGAAATTAGGATGTTGAAACATATTGTCTATGACACATAAATATTCAAATATTTTCTTCAGAAAGCACACATTTTCCCCATGCACTATATAAAGGAGCTAAGAATAGTTCTATGTTTTTCATCCTATTTTCTTATTATCAGAAACAAAGGGGGAAAGAGTAAATAGAACAAAACAGGAAATGGCTTCTATTTCACAGTCTTTTGGAAGACCCTACATTTCAATTGTGGATAAATAGCCACTTGCTTTTTATCTTTGCACTGCAATTGACAAGGTAGCACACAAAAGCAATAATGTATATGTTGGCAAAGCCATCTTCCCTCAGCGGTGCCTTTCTGCAGTGAAAGCACTTTGCACCTGTGGAGACAAAAGCAGTGTTTTTCGTTGTCTAAGATGTCATAATGCATAATGATAATAGTGATGTTTCTATGAGTGAACTACTATACTATTTCAATAGTGTGTGACGTATTGAGTTCCAGTGTGATAAATTGTACTCCTTGTCCAAGTTTATGAACTACAGAATACATTAGCCATGAGGAAAAGGACTTCTGAGTTACTAATAATGTGAATTAAAACAGGACTTTTGGCAGCAATGTACGCATCTAAAATTTTTATTATTTTCTTTCTTTCCAGAGAGCAGTTCTCATGGAAGGTTAATCCTTAGTTTAAAAGACTATGGTGTGATATGTCAGCATACTTATGACTCACTAAAAAGCTCAATAATAATCACTTTTTTATCCTGTGTCATTTTAATATCTATCCCTACACATAAAATTTGGGGTTATATGTTCATGCTTAGTATAAGCCCTGTGTATTATTCATATGTCATGCCAACTAAACATTATTATATTTTATCTAGATTTATCAAAACAAGATTCTGACTGATTTTTCAATGCTAAATAATTCAATTTTGAGACTTTTTATTATAATATTATGTTGGCTGATATTGTCAGTGTAGCTGAGCACAAATCAGAATAACAAAACTATAGTTTTGTATCCACTTATTCATTCTTCTTCTGGATTAAAATTCCCAGTTTCAAGAAACACAATTACTGAATTTTTTTCTTTGGCATTTGTATTCACAGAAGACATATTTCAGACTTGATAAATGTACTGATAGTTGCATGACTTAAAACATAATAGTAGGAAAACTCTAGGACTTGGTGCATATGCACGTTTTTGAGACAGCACATTTCATCGCAATAATCATTACAACATGACTCTCATTATAACAGAGTTGACCATTTAAGTTATAATCATAATTAAACACAGGTTACATTATCTATACAAAGCTTTGGCAATTCAATGATGCAAGCAGAGTAGCTAATATTTTATATAAAATTTTTGTGGAAATTATTTAAAATGTTAAAGCTCTTACAATTTTTGAAGTTAGTTTGCAAAATCAAATTCAGATGTTCATTTTTCCAGTTGAAGTTACTATAAATTAGTGACATTTGGTTCTGTGTAATGCAGTAATAGCACAAGAAAACTAAGTAGCCCTTAGATTTGCTAGAGATATTTGCAGTAAATTCCTTCACTTTCCTTTTATCAAAGTATATATTATCTGGCAAAGGACATTAAGTCCCCCACGTTTTTGAAACAACTGACAGGAAAAGGTGATTTGAATCGATACTAATTTGGGTGACAAAGTAACCTTTTTTTTTTTTTTTAATATATTTTTTTAAATTTATTTTTATTTTTGACAGAGAGAGAGAGAGAGAGAGAGAACTGAGAGCTGAACTGGGGGAGCTGAACTGGGGGAGCTCCCAGCTCAGCATGGGCCGGGGCCGGGATTTGATCCCTGGTCCCCAGCGCTGCAAAGTGAGCGCTTAACCCACTGAGCCATCCCGGCTTCCCCCAAAGTAACCTTCTATGTAAGTCATACATACCAATTAGGCTGAGCACATATTTAACATTTTTGTAATATGCCTATTTTAAGTAATTGTGATTATGCAGTTTATTTATCATGGTAGAGCTATATTTGAAGACTTTCTTTTTTCTTTTCTTTTTTTTTTCTTTTTGGTGCGCACACACACACACAAACATAGGAATAGAGAAGAAAGATACAATGTTATGGAAGTTTGATACTGATGTTAATTGTGATAATGTAATAGTTCCCTAACTATATCTTATTTAAGTAAATTTTATGAACAGCACCAAGTAGAACTATTATACAGAGAACTATTTTTCTGAAAGTAAGTGGGAGAACTATGTTTAATAACACAAAGTAATTCTTTTTTTACCTAGAAAATTCACAAAGAATGTAACTAATATAACTGATGATTTGAAATCAGTTTGGCTTGGATTAGTGAGTAGAAAAGTAGAATTTAAAAGATAACAGAGGGGAAGCTGGGATGGCTCAGCGGGTTAAGTGCTCACTTTGCAGCCCCAGAGACCAGGAATTGAATCCCGACTCCGGCCCAGGTGGACCCATATGCTGGACTGGGGTGTGCCCCCAGTTCAGTTCTTGCCAGGGCCTATGCGGGAGGCTCCAGGCCCAGTTCCTGCCCTGCGCAGCCCCGTGTCCATCTGTGGAGTGAAACTATATGGAAAACGAATGCTGTCAACTATGGAGACTGCTCTGCCCCCCGCCCTTCTCTCTGTCTCTCCCTGTCTGTCTCTCTCTCTGTCAAAAACCAATAAAAATAAATCTTTAAAAGATAACAGATATTGCTGAATCATCCGTTGTTTCCTTTTATTTGCATAATAATCAATGGATTCTCCCAGTTGGCTCAGACTTTTGAAATCATCTGTGAATTTTAACTATCATTGCTGTCAATGCTATTGAAATAATTTTTGAGTGTCTGTAATAAGGAAAAACATAATTCCTAAATCAGTAACATCATTTTCTATAAAACAATGATGCATAATTGACTTTCAGAAAAACGTCTTGGAAATGATACTCGATACCAAGCAAACTAAAAGATAAGGAAGTATCAATATAGCAGAATCCCAGTGAAATGTTTCCTAAAAGCCTCATCTCTCTCACAAAGAACATAATGTTGACCACTCTAATGGGAGCTTAAAAATATATCCCCCCAATACTGATATGAGCCATCTAGAAAGGAGAAACCACAAAACACACGTATCAAAGAATAGGTAAAATTTTACATACACTTCAGTTTTCTGTGGTTGATATTAAGCATTTTCTTTTCCCCTTGTTCAGTGAGATTACAGTGATTATAGGTATCCAAATGAGTGTTCAGAGTAACACCAATAAATGATAAATTGTTGTACAGCTAAACAGATAATTCAGTATTTTGATCCACTTCTGTTAAAAAAGCTATATATATATAAAAAAAAAAGCTATATATTTTTTTATTCATTACTGATGAGCCTATGATTTTGAACTTACACAGTATTTTAACTCTACTCTTCCTTGGAATTTTTTTGGCTTAAAATTTTAGTCAGTTTCTTTTCTCTAGGACATTGTTGGGCAAAAGAAAGACTTAATAAAAGCTTTTGCTTTCTTTATTATGTATTCTAATTCATTTAAATGCTTAGTATCATACTGGATATCTTCTAAAATGCTGAAAAACATGAGACCTTTCTAACATATTTTTTTTCAATGTTAAACATACATGATTCAGAAGTGGTGCGTTTAGTGTAGGTTCTCCTAATGTCCCTATAATAGCAAAACAATTAGTAAAAACTCAGAGTATAAATACTTTCACAATCTGTATATGTTTTTAAATTAGCTTTACTAAAAGATAATCAAATGTCCATTAAATACATAACAAAACATGCATTCATGATGACTATATATGAGGTACTTAGCCAAAATCTACTGCAGTAGATGCAATAGCAAGACACATTCCATGTTATGACATGGCTTGGAGAAACTGATTTGTATATTGTACACAACCATTATTAAACATACACTGGTTATTTAAAAGAACAAGAAAGAAGAAATAAGAAGAAAGGGGAAAAGATATAAGGAAAATAACCCAAAAGAATGATCTCAGTTTTGGAAATAACATTTAGAAATAAAATAAAACGTATAATTACTTTCCAAAAGATATAAAAAGTTCTTTTAGGAATGGTAAATCATATCAGGAAAAGATGGCATCTTATTTATTAATTAGGTAATTCACTAACGTCTCTTCATGAACTGTAGGCACTTTTACAGTGATGCCGTTCGTCTTTGTGTTTTTCATGAGAACCACAAATATAATGCCTATTGATATAATACATAAATTCTGTGATTATATGTTGCTATAAGTGTGATGAAACATTTAGATATCAGGCTGTGGGGATGACGGCAGGAAACAAATGTTTGAGGAAATTCAATGTTTGTGCTAGGAGTTATGAAGACGTCAACTTAAAAGTAAATAAGATCGAGCAAGAGAAGAAATCCTGAAATAAACAAAATATAATAAAATTTTTATGTTCTGTTTACCTCTGACTTTTTCCTAACTAACATTTTATAGTACACACATAATTTATATAGATTCTTTATTAATTGACTCATAAGACTATCTTTAATATCCTTAAACTCTCATTTCTTCCTTGATAGTTTTTACAAAATCAAAGCACAAATCCATTTGTTTTGAAAATAGAATCTGAGTCAAGTGAACTTAGCCATTTAGTAATGTGAAATCAACCACAGACATCAACTTGCCTAAATACACATAAGCACCTGTCTACTCCAATATGTTACATTGCTTGTATTGAATACTGACTACAATCAACTGGTGGGAGGTTTTCATAGAACATCAATCATAAATATGACAATGTTCTTCCTTGTTGTGTTCAAAGAAAGTCTGACTACACTCAGAGTGGTACTCTATTGTGTTCTCCAATATCATAAAGCAGCAAAGTGAAATAGACATTGATATCTTTATCATGGTTGGATGAAGACATTTCATGAATGCATTTGAACGTTTGGGGGAATCAGGGCTCTGTGTATAATAACCTTACTTCTGGCAGCAAATCCATAAAACTGACATTTTTGTGTCAGTAGCTGTGGCTGCTTGACTTTTAAATTTCAACATTAGTACATGTGGATCAATAAATCTTAGTTATGCCTTCAATTAAAATTGCTATGTCCTTATTGTGATTACAAGACAACTATCACAAATAGTTTGCTGTAAAAGCGGCCTTAATGAAGGGAAGCACTTTGCCTCATACACAACATGGTCAGCTATGCCAGAAATTATTGGAAGTCAGCTAACAATTCAAACTAAGTTAGAAAATACATACCCTTTACCAAGATGTAAACTGAATAGGACTCCAGGTTATTGTCTTTGCCAAGACATATGCACAGCAAAATTATATTTAATTTTTATACATTCAATATTTCACAGCAAATACACATATGATTAGATCAATAACCCATGCATTTATGAAATAATAAACTGAAAGTTGGTTTTTTTTTACATTCTTTTAAGGTAAATCCATTTATTCAAAAATATACATATAATTCACTACAACTATTTGACCAACAATATATTAGGTTGGTATTGGTAGAGATGAATAAATCAATCTCACTACCTTTAAAAATTCCTAGAATCCTATACAAACCATTTTATAAACTAACCAGAGTAATGAAATATGATATGAGATGTATATGAGTAGAGATATTTTTCAAGATATTGTGGGATCACAAAAGAAGGGGCCTTGTAAGTTTGTAGAGGTCTAAGATTTTAAATAGGAAATACTTGAAGAAGACACTTGAAAAGAATATTTCAGGGAACACAGGGTGGAGGGAGTATGGAGAAGATAAATAAGGCAAAAGTTCATTCATAGTATATGTTCCCTGAAAACTGTAAGTTGTATTGAGGATTATGAAAATTGAGAATACAATTGCCATATGACCCAGCAAGTTCTATTCTGGGAACCTATCCAAATGAAATCTGAAAACATTTATTGGTATCTGTAAAGATATATACACACCTATATTCACTGTAGCATTTGCCATGATGGACAAAACATGGAAACAATAGATGATTGAATAAAAAAGATGAAATACACACACACACACACACACACACACACACACAATGGAATATTACTTGGTCATAAGAAAAGATGAAATATTGCCATTTACAACAAAATGAATGGATCTTCAGATTATTAAGCAAAGCAAAATAAATCAGACAGAAAAAGTTGAGAACAATATGACTTCACTCATATGTGGGATGTGAAACTTAAAGGAACAAACAAGACAAACAAAGAAACAAAACCTCATAGACATAGACCACAGTTTACTGGTTACCAGAGGTAAGGAGAAAGCAGGATGGTAGAAGAGGGTAAAAGGGGCCACATATGCAGTGATGGAAGGAGAACTGACTTGGGTGGTGAGCACACAATGCAGCACATAGATGATTTTTATAGAATTGTACACTAAAAGGCTATATAATTTGACCAACCAATGTCAGCCCAATAAATTAATAAAAAGAATAAACAAACCAAAAAACAAATAATAAAAATGTAAAATCCTAAAAAAATAGCAGAGCAGTAGACTGAGTAGATAGACTAAAATGTACATGGTTTTGGTATTGCTCTGCTGGGTAGTATCTTATAAAACTAATAAATTTTATAGGATACTATTTGTAGGGTTTAAAAAGTAGGTACTTTGAAATCAAACACTAGAAAACTCTTTCTACCATTAAAAGAAGCATGACCTAGTGGTTAAAATGAATGGCTTTGAAATCAAAATTCCTGGGTTCTAATCTGGACTCTCCCATTTTGCAGAAGTGTGGTATTGCATAAATTCAATTGGAATGATTGATGTATCCTGAGCAACCATTGCTTCTCCTTCCCTGTCTATCCAACAGAGATAGCAGTGAGAACACTGTGGGTGACAGTGTTATTATTCCCCATGATTCATTCCTTTTTCTGTGTGAGAAGATTAAACAGATTCTTGCCCACAGCTAGGGATTCCTCAAGGTAAATGGGATGTGTGCAAATGCAACGTTTATCACATCCAAGCAGAAGTTTAGGAGCCGTTGCTTATTTCCAGCTGCCCTATTTCCCTTTGCCCCTAGAATAGTAACTTCTTTTTCCTAAAATCTGTAAGAAAGGGAGAAAAAAAAGACTTGCAGTTCAAAGGCAGAGCCACTACACTTCCACAACAGACAGGTAACTCAAAGGGAAATGGTTGATGCCAAAGGAAAGGAAACGGAAGCCTTTTGGTAAAGAAGCTCTTGATATTAGAGTCAATCGCCTTACAGGTTTCCAGTTTTCTCTGGTCATAACTTGTCTTCAGATGAACTGACAGTAGCCTCGGTGGCCATTCCATTTTCACTCTATCAGATCTGTTCAAATTCCTGTTTAGTGAGTAATTCATCTGGTTCCTCCTGGTTAAACTCCCTATTTTTGCTTTCAGAATAACTAGGAAGACCTTTTGCCTTCTTCCTAATACGCTGGCAAGAGAAGTAGAGATTTTGGGAGGTGTCCGAAAAATAGTATTTATATAGAACATTAGATCCAAGGCAAAAGTTGTGCACTGACAAATGCAAGTTAATGGGTGAAATGTAATGCTACCTGGAAGTCTGTAAATGCCTCTAAGGCATAATAATGAATTACCGTAGTATATGAATATAAACTATCTCAGAAAGTCAAAGTATAATCAATTGGAAAAAAATAAGCAAAAATATAATCACAACTATTTTAATCATATCCTAATATGCACATAAGAAGACATGGTGTGTTTTGCATTTTAGTTGAAAAATATATAGAGATAAGATTTGCATATTAAAACATTTTATTGTGCTTATGCAAATGAATCTCATTTAAAACTTATTCAATATAATGAGGAGCCTAATGTTGCTTTGCTTTTTAAGTATATACTTAAATAATAAAATTCCCATCACATTTTTTGACTCTTCTTCAAATTCTTTGATGTCTAGAATACACTTCATTTTATTAAGAAAATAGAAAGACTTCCTTTCCTGATATCATGTGTTGAGTCTTTTTTTACTCATTAAAAGCAGCTGTGAAAATTTAAACTACAATGATTTGATTCAGGAGAAACACCGTCCAATAGTCTATCCATACATAATGAAAAAGAGTCTTAACATATCATTGTACAGCATAGTTTTGTCAATATGGTATGTAGTAGCACAATGCAAGTTCAGTGGTCAGATTACAAAAAATTGCATCTATATACTACAATCAGTGTTAAATTATAAGATTATTGGAGTTTTCACAGAACTCTCTGGCACAATACAAAAATTGCAAAACTAATAAAAGTATTCAAAAAATTTATTGTCCAATGCATGGGAATTATATAGAGGAATTTTAACTTTTATTAAAACAAGCCATGGTAACATGACTTGATTTAGTGTAAACTAATATTAAACAGTGCCTATAGTCAATATTAATTGAGGATATCCTTGTTGTTTCAATATGTATTTCACAAAATACATTTAAAAGTTTTCTCTAAAAATATAAAAAATATGAAGATTCTCAAGTTTATTTCTTGACTAAAACAAATGGTGTTAATTTACTATGTATGTCCTTTTAAAAATATTTAAAGACATTTTATGGTATAGCACTGAAAATTATAAACCTCCACACATGCCATTGTATTTTCCAAACAATACTGAGAGAAATTAACTGTTTTAAAAAATCAGCTTTGTCCTCAGGAGTAACTAACTCAAATATTGGAAATAGGATACAGTCGGAAATGTATTTGGGAATATAGTGATGCTTTACCTCTTTGCTTTTAAAAATTTATTAGAAATGCCATGTCAACAACATTCTGTACGTGTGATGACATGAACTTACAAGTATAGGTAACAAATAAATCTAATTTACTTAAATACAATTATAAATAATAATGGTGGATTTTACATCTCAACAACTAAAACTACAATTTCTTAATTTTCAGAAATCAATATCAAGCAAAATTGACAGAAAAGATCACCCATCTATTAACAGTTGGAAAATGTCCAAAATAGCTTCACAACTTGATTTCCCAGCAGTAACTTCTCAAAGTGATCTGATTGAAAGAGAGAAGAATTAAAATGAATGAAGGAAGAGTTGAACTATCTGTGTTTAATCTAGAGTTTTATCAGAAATTGATTAACTAGCTGACTTTGGGTCCAAAAAAATTAATTATACCCAGTCTCCAATATAATTAACAACACCATGGCCATTTCCCAAAATATTCATTAAACAGTCAGGAACAATATGAAATTCAAATTAAAATTGAAAAAAAAGATTAAATAGGAGTAGTCATCTCTAAAAAGAATCATACTACATCTGAGATGAAATCATTTGAGCAATACAAAATATGGAAATACATTCTGTATTACATTTAATTATCATTAATTCCATCATGGCAAGCTGGAAGCTATTTTAGGCTCATTACAAGGACTAAAATGGGCTAGAATGTTAATATGAATTTATTCTCATTGGAATAATGGGAATATGCTTCAAAGTTAAAAAGAGTTTAAAAATAAAGTTCAGAGTTTCCATTCATTCCTTACATTTACTATTAGAAATACGTGTTATACATAAACTGCTAGCAAAGTACAGCTAAAACAAAAAAAATCTAGAAACATTTTTTTCTTATTAAAAAATTTTAAAATATATGTTTATTGTAGTTTCCTCAAAATAACTTTTGCATTTGTGTTTGTAGACTTAAGTCTCATCATAATAAAATATGTCTTTAGTTAATAAATCAAATTTGAAAAGTAAGCATCCAAACTTCTGGAAAAACTCATTTTAGCACATTTTGTAAAATACACTATTATATTAAATTAATAAACTATTATAATATTTGGGCCTTACTGTTTATGATTTCCCTATCTGAATAGAGACATACTTTTGTTTTTTTTAGGTAAATATAGCAAACATAAGGATGATGCAAGAACATGAAATCATATATGCATTAAATGGCAAGATAACTTAATACACAACCACAGCAAGTCAGAATAGTTTGTGGTTAAAGTGTAAAATTTCTGGGGAAGCCGGGATGGCTCAGTGGGTTGAGCGCTCACTTTGCAGCCCCGGGGACCGGGGATCGAGTCCCGGCCCCGGCCTGTGCGGAACCATATGCTGAACTGGGGAGCTCCCTCAGTTCAGTTCTCTCTCTGTCTCTGTCTCTGTGTCTATCTGTCTCTCTGTCAAAAATAAAAATAAAATAAATAAAAATATTTAAAAAATAAATAAATAAAATAAAGTGTAAAATTTCAACGTGTAGAATAATACTGGTGTGACATATTTTAAAATTTGCTGTAATACATTTATCTCTGTTACCAAATACAGGCTTCAACTTTCCAAGTTGTTAGCATGGAGCTGACTGTTCAATTCAATTACAGAAAAAAAAAAACACAACCTTCATATATATTATGCATTTTATATATAAATATATTTCATAGATATGGAAAAAGTATAATATATATGGTATGATATTTTCATATAAACTAAACATTTTTAAATATATTGTTTTATTTTTACAATAAAAATTAAATGATGCTCTCCTCAAAGACTTAACCAAATTTAGGTTTTGAAGTTTCCAAGTTGTGGTTTTGAAATGTGTGTATGTAACTTTATGAACCTGTGAATTTTTAAAAAATGTCCATTAACTCCATTCTTAAATTCAACATGTGTATGAAGGATGTTCAAATAAAGGGATTACAGTTTTTAAGTGGGCAAACAAAACCCTAAAATAATAGTCTTCTATTTAGAAAGGGCGACTGCTATGGTGCAATCAGTCCATATAATGGATGCTTGTTTCCACAGAGCAAAATCATGATTAAATTTTTGAAGTAGACATGTGGGGAAAAGAATACAAATGTAAAAATGCTTTGCTGGTCTTGGGAGGCACTGTGTTCTAGAGTGTGTCAGGGCAGTTTGGCATTTATGGAGCAAACCTCCGGGTCACCCGTTCCTTGAACCATGAAGGAAGAAAGAGCTTAAGTTATTCTTCCAGTCACCAGGAGCATGTTTTCAAATGTAGTTCACATGTTGATTTTAATAAACTTGAATTTTAGATATTTCATGAAATAAAGCTAGCTGAAAAATACTAGAAAAACTTAGGGAGTTTGAAAATTGGGAGTTTTAAAGTATAAAAAAAATGTAGAGAAAAATATTTTTAAAATATTAAGACATGGGATAAATCTCAGGAGATTCCCAAGAAAATATACTACCTAAAAAATGTATAACTGTTACATTAAACTAAAAAATGGTACAGACATATCTGTTAAAAATAACAAAAGTAATTAAAGCTCTCTACCAAAAGAGGAAAAACTGCATTGTAACTAATCCAAGACTCTGAAAAGGACAAAATGAGAGACACAGTCTTAAATTTCAGTCCTTATGTTATGTTTCAGGCTGGATTCCTTAATAAGCTCAGAGATTCCATTAGTTCTTCAAAGGAAAGGCTTACTTTTTTCTATCATTGTATTGCTTAGATAGGCTTAAGAATATCATACCCTGTTTCAAATAGGGCCGATCATTTGTGTACTTGTTAGGTCCTTAAAATACTGTCTTATTCATATATTTTCCTTTTAATATTTTTTTTTAATTATAGAAACATTAGTTTACTTTCCTTATTCCAATGGCACCCCTTGCCTGCAAGCAACCTAACTTTAAATATTTCTTGAAGCTGTATGGAAAAAACACGGAAAATGATATTGCTTTTCTATTGCCATTTTCTATATCCTATGATTCATTATCATACCTATCCAAGGACACTAAGCATATATGATCCCAATTTTAGAAATAAACCCTATGTGACAGGGAGGTAATGAAGAATGCATATTTTCTCTAGTAGTTGGTGACTAAACGCATCTGCTGGCATCAGCTACTCTTGCCAGGGAAATTGTTAAAATTTTAATTTAAGAATTGGTTTCTACATTGAGACAAATTTATTAATGCTGTTGAGTTGGCTGAATTCTCAGTATTCAAAAATTTAACCAGCGCTATGTTAAGTTACATAATAGTTGAAGTTATAGAATGTATAAAATATCTAAATGCAGCACATTTGTATAATAATACTTTAACTTTTCAAATCACCCATACGTGCTTTATTGTTCATTGAACCAGAAGTAATTTTGTGAGGTCTTGTCAGTATACAAGAGGGTCATGCTTTACTATGATCTAGTTTCTGAATGAACATGCTCTTGATCAAGCTTAGAATCAGAGAGGGAAAGCCAAGTGAGAACAAACATAATTTTGATGGCATAAAATCAGTGAAAGACACATTCTGCAGAATAAGATATAGTCTATGTAACCCTCTCTACTACTTCATCCTTTGCAGATTTAGAGGACCTGGTTCCTAAAAGGGAAAAACTGTCCAGGGAAAGACATACATAGAGAAAAACCCACTAAAATATAAGCTTAAAAATGCAAGTTCTTGGGGAAGGCGGGATGGCTCAGTGGGTTGAGCGCTCACTTTGCAGCGCTGGACCTGGGATCGAATCCCCGCCCCGGCCAGTGCGGAACCATAGGCTGAGCTGGGAGCTCCCCTAGTTCAGTTCTCTCTCTGTCTCTGTATCTCTTTCTCTCTCTCTCTCTCTCTGTCAAAAATAAAGGAAATAAATAAAAACATTAAAAAAAATCTGATGTTTAAAAAAAAATGCAAGTTCAGTAACACAAGGAAGACTTGAATGGTATATTATATTTACTACAGAACATGTTTGGAGCTGTAGCTTGAGGCACAGTCTCCAAACTGAGCTTATCCTCCGTCATCCAACCCAAGATACCCAAAATGTCATGGATAATAAATGATGTGAAGTTAACGTGTTTTCACTCGTTTGTTACACAGAGAAAATCAATATAGAAATCAGTACCTAGAAATAAGATCACGTCACAGAAACTGAAAAGGGTCAACTCAGGCAAAGGAACCCTTTGCTAATGAGAGAGTCACCCACAAAAACAGATGATGTTCCCCTAAACCAGTGAATTTTGGGGTGTTTGTTATTCAGCCAAAGCTAAAGCTTATTCAGGAAAAGCAAGATATTTGAACCTATTCTAAATGTCTGCCTGCTGTTTTTTAAATGATGTTTTATATGAAAAAATCATTATTGTAGAAGTATAAGGGTTTTTTAATCAATGAAAAGAACATGAAAAAAAGAGGAAAGTAAAAAAAATTAGCCTCAATGGCTGAAATAAAAGGGAGTGGATGGTTTAAGGTAAATAGTATCTTGGAATGTGAAGGTCACTTGATGAGAGGAATACGCATGAACAAGGGGAAAAAAGGATGTGCAGGAAAAGAAAGTATAACAAGGAAAGTGGAAGAAAACGATTAATTATTAGTGAACACACTATGAATTTGGACTTGAATAAATTCATTTAATGATAGTCTAAAGTATGATAGAAAAATTATGTGCACACAAGATTGATGTAAGTAAAATTTTAAAGCACTTAGATTTTTGTAAAATCCTATGGCAACTCCTGAAAATGCCAACATTTTCCACCTCTAAGTCTAGAATATATATTCAGAAGGTATGTCACAAACATTAGATTAATAGAAACAACAGAATGGTCAGTTGCATGCAAAATAAGTATATGTTTTTCTCAATTGTTTTTATTTCCAAATATTTTATTTTTTTCCCAACATAGTAATCTCTATAATCACACAATTTCTACTATGTTTGGGAGAAAAAAAATACAACTCAATTTTCTTGTCTTCTATCAGACATCTATTTCTCTCTCTCTTTCTCTCTCTCTCTCTCTCACTTTCTATCACCTTCCTTCTCCTCCAAAATAATATAAACCTGATAGCAATTTTTTAAGTGTTTAGATTAAACCCTGATATGTAGCCTTGACTGCTTTTTTCTAGGTTGCTTTTTTTCTAATTTAAATGATTGATTATAAATGTGCTACCAGCATCGTTCTTTCCATGGATTGTGATGTTTTCCAATGAATTTAAAAGTAAGTAAATAACAAGGAAACTTTTAAAAATGTGTTGTCTTATTGCTTTGAGGTTTGGAGTAATCATAGGGAAAATGCTTTGTTAGCTGATTTCATGTTACGGACTGGGCACTTTTGTTCACTCACAGTCATAAAATTGCTTTGCCATTTTTCATTGTTGTTGTTGTTGTTCAACTACTAATAAAAACTGTCAAAGGGCCATGCTCAAAAGCGAGTTGTTAGCTGAAGTCAGCTCTTTTATTTCATTTAGTGGACCCAGAATATCTCTATTATTTAATATTCCAACAAAGATGTAAGCATCCAAACAATTATCTATTACCCTAATGCCACATAATTGTTCAGATATTTTTAGTCACCTGAGGCCTATATAATTCCATTGAGACAATTCTAAAAGGAGAAATACAAATCATTTTCAATCGCTGATGCCACTCTAGGAAAAACACTGTGATGCAACAAATCTGAAGCCTAGCATATATTGTAGGCATTTGTGAGTCCAATAAAACTCTGTTTATGAAGACACTTAGAAGATTTTGGGGTTGGATCAGTGAAGAAAAGTAGGGTATGTACTGCTGCATTAGATAATATAAAGGTTGCTTAATGACAGATACGTAGCACCTGTTCTTAACCATTAGTGTCAGTAGCAAAAATGTTGTCACTATGACCTGCAGCCTTTTTGGCAGCAAAGAACAGAGAAGGTCAGTGCTGGATAAGATGATGACACAAAGAAAGATACATAGATAGATAGATAGATAGATAAATAGATAGATAGATAGATAGATAGATAGATAGATAGATAGATAGACAGATAGATGATAGATAGAGAAAAGAAAAGAAAAGAAAAAAGAAAATAAAGAAACCTGGTGATACGCTATTCACAGCATTAAATGGTACAGGTGATGGTAGAGAAAGAGAGCCTAAATGATTTCTGCCCTGAAAGAACAACTCTTTAAATGCATTGAACAGTATCTTCGTCTGTTCATCCTATACCTGCACTGTCTCATGATGGGAAATATCGTTGTTTGCTTCCCTATGAATTTCAAAGTATTACAGATGCCTAGATGAGGCAAGACACTTGACACCAATTCGATCTCCATATTTTGAATTAACACGGAGACAAAATAATATGCTTTTTTACATTATCTCATTTACATGAGACCTATGATTACACGAATGCAGGAACATCCATGAAGCCAAAGACAGGTAGTGTAAAGTGCAATGCAAAAGCAAGGACAGGCTTCCATTGTTGTGATTAATCATGTCTCCATCTGTACTCTGCACAACGAAACGTTTGTGCTCCACCCGCACAAATCAAAGACTGTAGAGTGGTTCATTGAAAGGTGTAGAGGCTTTGGAACAAAGCAGAATGAAGTGCAAATCACAGGCTATTGTCAAGCTGTGCAACTTTTCCTCCATCAGTTAAAAAATGCTAACGATACCTATTTTACAGGAGCCCTGGGTGAAAGAACAGCCATAATGGCATCTAGCCTGTGGTATATTGTCATAGCAGCATGGATGGGCTGAGACAGATACCCTGGGCCCCCTTTGGGCAGGCTGTCCCCTAGGAGGTTATGACTACCTGCTTGGCCTGAGATGGCATCAGGGGAAATAAATAATAAATTTGAAAAGTATAAAAAAATATATAATTAAATTGTAAAATATCAATTAGTTAATTAATAGAAAGTTTACCTTAGTGAAACCAATTGGGTCCAAAAGGATGTTTATTAATTATAAGGTGGGAAGCTGGGATGGCTCAGTGGGTTACGTTCTTGCTTTGCAGCCCCAGAATTGAATACCGGCACTGGCCCATGTGGACCCATGTGCTGAACTGGCGTTGGCCCCAATTCAGTTCTTGCCAGGGCTTATAGAGGAGGCTCCTGGCCCAGTTCCTGCCCTGTGCAGCCCTGTGGCCACCTGTGGAGTGAAACTATATGGAAAACTAATGCTGTTAACTAAGGAGACTGCTCTGGGCCCACCCCCTTCTCTCTGTCTCTCTCTGTCTGTCTCGCTCTCTATCAAAAAACAATAAAAATATATCTTTACTGAAAAGGTATCTCCACATATATTCATTTATCAAGAAGTTATAGGTTCAGCTCAGTAGTCTAATCACTATACTTGAACATGTATAAGAGACTGAAAATTAAATTTTGAGGAGCTCAGTTAATCCATACCACCAAGAAGTCAGAAAGTATTTGTGTTATATAGCTACAGCGACTCACCCAGAATGCATTAAGCTGATTTTGTATTTTATGTAAGAGACACAGAGAGAGGACATAAACATACAAATGAAGCTTTCTGAGAAATAAATCTAGTGGAATTCCACATCCATTGATTTTAAGCTTTTCTTCAGAGGATTTACATTTATAAAAATTATAATAACTTATTTAGTAAAAAAAAAAAAAGGTGTTCTAATTCTTTTACTATTCTTGTTAGATTTCATGTGAATAAATGCACTATTACGATGAGGGCTTGTCTAGCAAAGCCACAGAGTTAGAAGTGTGCAAATAAATAATTAACAACTGGCTCTCTGACGAGAAGAGTATGAATATGTCTATATATATATGATTTTATTATACATTATAGTAATGTAAAGAAAGTATACCTAAAATTTACAAATAATAGTAAAACATTTAAGATTCATTATAAATCCATAAGTCACTTGAATATGCTCACTTTCATTTGCTGAACATTTGTGCCCAAATCCAAACAAGTGTTGCCACTGACAAATGAGTGTAGTAATGACATAAATAAGGCCTGCTAGTTTCCTTTATACTAAGGAATGATGGGATAAAAAATAAATACAAATGCTGAAATCTATCTCATTTAATGATGTTAATGAACAACTTTCAAATACTAGAAGACTGTTTCCTTAATTGTTTGTATTATTCATAATATAACAGCTACAGATACACACGTATAAGCTTCAGCTTAAACACAACTTCTTAATATTTTATTCATCATATTTTAATTGTAGATAATTTGAAAAACAGTAACTACAGTCTGATTTACAGTATTTGTCAGCTTGTGGGTGCATGTACTAAAATTATTGTTGATTTTAAGATAGCCAACTGATGTTACTGAATACAACGTTGAGAAGAAATGCACATTTGCACATCACTTTTTAGTAGTCTACCACATAGACTCAAAAGACAAAAATAACCCTAAGAGCATAAATAACATTAACATGCAGCAAAATTAAGAAGTTATGAGTATTATCTTTTAACATAATTTTAAATTTATATAATTTAATTTTTAATAATGACTTGTTTAAACACCAGCTTATAAAAATTCTTGAATTTTTAATAAACTGCTTTCTCAAACTGGTGAAACAGCTTCAAATAAGTCAGCCACAAAAAATAAATTTGTATTTTTTACAGATTAAAAATAAAAACTTCTACTCTAAAAAAACACTGTTAAGGAAAAGCTACTGATTGAGAAAATACATTTGCAAAATGCATAACTGAATAAGTACAAACACTGAAAATACACAACGCACAAAATAAATATTCATTAGTTCACACTGATATAAATAAATGAGTGAACACATAAATAAGTACATGAAGGACAATAAACAAATCTTTATAGATCTCCAAATTATGTATAAGATCCACTACCTTCAAACGGCAATTACATAATTCCCTAGTTCTGCATTCCTGCCTGTATATAACATCCTTTCAGAGTACAACGTAGAAAATGGAAAGGAAAGAATAACTCTACAGTGCAGATGCCTGACAAACACCACTGGGCCTAATGATCAAGGCCAATATCAACAGTGATACGGCATGTCAACCAAATGTATCCTTGCCCTCATAGACTTCCCTCAAAAACCACATAATCCCTTTATAATTATAAGAAGGATGTCAAGCAAATCCCTTTTGGGAGGCAGCCTACAAAACATCTCACCAGTATTCCTCAAACCGACAAGGTCACCAAACATAAGGAAAGTTGGAGGAACTGTTACAGCCAAGAAAAGCCTAAGACGTGACAACAAAGTGTGGTGTAGTAGTCTACATATGATCCTGGAACAGAAAGAGGACATTAGTGTACAATCAAAGGAGGCTGGTATAAACTATGGACTTCAGTTAATAATACGGCACCATTACCGCTTCATTAATTGTAACAACTGTACCATACTAATGAATGATTTCACTATGGGACGGACGCAAATATAGGGTATGCTGGTTATGAGAAGTCTAGGTATTTATAGCCAAGGATGGTTCTATAAGCTTGTCTAACTTGTAGCCTTCATGCAGCCCAGGATGGTTTTAGATGTGAGTCCAACATAAATACGTAAATTTTCTTAAAACATTTTGAGATTTTTGGTGCCTTTTTTTTTTTTTTTTTTTTTTTTTTTTTTTTTTTTTTTTTTTTTTTTTTTTTTTTTTTTTTTTTTTTTTTTTTTTTTTTTTTTTTTTTTTTTTTTTTTTTTTTTTTTTTTTTTTTTTTTTTTTTT
>PVKE010031377.1:0-19051 GCA_004027555.1 Craseonycteris thonglongyai
TCGCAGCTCCACCCTCAGCCCAATGGAGGAAGGTCATCTGCTTCCCTATGGTTGTGGCATTTCTCTGGCTTCCTCCCTTGTCACTACAGGCAAGGCAGAGGAGCCCTGGGACACATCCACAGCCGCATGCAAGAAGTCTGAATCCCTATCAACCAAATGCTTCTTCATCCATATGCCCGGCTTCCAACCAAATCCCTGGCCTCCAACCTCCCTTCGTCACCCCTGTTCAGCAGGAAGTAGCTTGAGACAGAACGACGCCCCTTTTATACCAAGAAGGTCGGAATGTAAGGTCGGTGGGCCTCAGGACCCGGGCAAATAGGATGTGGCAAAGGGGACTTTCCAAGTGGCTGTAACCTGCCTGGGAACTTTCGAAGGCGGGACTTCCATTGGCCACCTGATCCACCTCTCCCCCCGCCCCAGAGCCCTATATAACCCACTCACTCCCTTCTTAGCATGCGCATTCTTCGGCCCCCATCTTTTTCCTCGGACCAAAGAATGTCGACCGGGACCCCCCCCACCCCCCGCCCAATAAAGGTTCGCATTTGATTAGCCACTCGATCTCCCGTGTGGCTTCCTTACAGTATGAGTTCAAAATTTTCATCTCGTGGATTAGTTTATATAGTAGCTAAACTTCAGGAACCCAGAAATAACCATACATCTATTTTGAAATGTGGAGAATGCCTATTGGAATACCTATAAAAGTTAAAAGTGATGAAACTCCAGACATGGGCTTTGATGAAGTGTTAAAGTTATCTAACTTTTAAAATATGTTCATGTTTAGGAAGCTATCCCTCACATGGCAGCAGGTATGAATAGTTGCTTAATAAGATCCTTGACAGTCAACGGAATCTGAATTGAAGAAACTGAGATTGTAACATTAATACAGGACTAGTGGACTGGGTTTTAAGAAATTAGAATTCTAAACCAATGAGCTACCAATTCTTCTAAGTTCTTGGGCAATTCATTCAATATCCCAAGTTTGTGTTTCTTTATGAGGGCTGAAAGCTTCCTTCCCATAGCAAGGAGACACCGGATTAAGAGGTGAGGTTAAGGACTGAGATTTGGCAATTTTGGTCTATGAACATAATTGAGCAATACATAAAAACTTCCTGAAAACCCTTATCACCTAATCAGTGCCCAAACACTTAGTAATTGTAAAGATCAGTATTAGTTTTCTTCTTTATTTTCCCTTTTCATGTGAATTCTAAACATTTCCATGTTTCATTGCTAAGAATTGTTGGAAAAGAGAAAGGGAAGAACAAGTAGAAGCAAAATTTTTAAGACAAGTTGAACTAAAAACACTTAAGGGCTATGAACATTAGAAGTATTATACTTAAAAGCTAGAATCTACAGGATATAAATGACTAGTTTTGGAACACTTAGGGCTGCATAGAATGGGTGCTAGACCAAAAAACTGGGAAACAAAGGGGGAGCTTATTTTTAAGGTCAATGATAGAATAAACAGAACAAAGTGTTCTAGGTAGCTTCAGTTGAACTGAGCTTCACACTTAATGGTGCAAGAGGCAGATCCAACTCAATACAAATCTGCTTCAGGTATTTTTTCCTCCCTTTATCCTATAAGCATTCAATAAGAAACTCCATAAGCCTTCCTCTAGTCCTAAATATAATTCTTTCCTTTTTCCTTTTATTTGTAGAATTTTGGCATTCCTGGTTTTGTTTTTTTAAATGGACACTAGAGCAAATTCAAAGGCAGCTAAATCTTAAGAGTACCATTAACCTTATCAGGTCTTTCACCAAATTATCAAATTTAGTCTTTAGAAAACCCTGAGATAATTATGTTGTGTAGTTCATTTAGCCAATAAGTGGGAGATGAGACCTAATTCCAAAAACCATTCCTTTTGACCATTACCTTTTTTCTAGTGTGCTGGATTCACAACATACCAAAAGCCCATAAAATTAGATGAGGAATTCAAGAAAAACATCTTGAAATAAGTAGGCATCTCCAATAATGCTTCTGTGTAGAACTGGGAATCCTGATAAAAATGCTCTAAGATAAGGTTCTTTTCTCTAAACTAGGTTAAATTTTAATCTAAACCTTTTGAGCTACATTTAAATTATGCCTTGTTAGTAATGGCATTCATAAACTCTATATTCTGTGAGCCACAGTAATGACATGATTTCTCTTATCCTAAGATGCCTTAAAAACAAAAAAGTAAACTACACTATGCCTTTAGATATAATGAGAGTTCAGATTCTCTATAATTTCCTTGCTTGTACGGACTTTAATTTACAGCAATGGTTCTGATTACTCTGAGATTACATGAATGAGGGAGTCTTAAACCACAGTTTTGACAGTTAAGTATTAGTGTTCTACTTCCA
Organism: Craseonycteris thonglongyai; assembly: GCA_004027555.1. NCBI lineage: Eukaryota > Metazoa > Chordata > Mammalia > Chiroptera > Craseonycteridae > Craseonycteris > Craseonycteris thonglongyai. The sequence continues at coordinate 2,341 of PVKE010031377.1, forward strand.
GCACTCGTATTAATCCTTGAGCTAAAAAGGTCTACTAGAACATAGGGAGCTCTTTTTAAATACATTTACCTATTTGTGATGGGAAAACCAATAGGAATCAGCACACCATTTTTATTATGTAAGTATCTCCTACAGGAGACTAATTTGGCTAAGCTCTCTTTAAAGCTCCAGTGCTATCTCACAGAACATGCTAGGGTTTCACTGATAACACCTAATTGTGCCTAAAAAAATCTATACTTCCTATAATACCTTGTCTCATGAATCCACGAAAGTCTGAAGATTCTCTCAACTCTAAAAAGAGTGTTTACCAAAATCAGCACTTTGCTTCACTGAAGCATAAACAACATGGGACAGTAAAGAGGGTAGTAGGATTTGACTTAACCAAATTGCATGAAGACTAAACAGTGATTTCACTATTCTGCTTTGTAATGTAGTTTCCAGAAATCAATTGTGAGACAACACAGGAAATAACTATTACAAATTTTACTAACTCCTAAAAAGCTAGAAGTTGGATTCAACAGTTTATTATGATTTATGTATGTCATTTTAAAAACATCGGTCCATTACACCATGTAGAAATAAGTATGCAAAAAATCTGCAAAACAAAACAAAATGTACTTTAAACATGTTTAAGTATAGAGATTATCTGAAATTCCAAATTTTCCAGTCACTTCATTATTATTATGCTATGGCAGCCAAGTAATCCTTAACTTCAGTTGGCGTTAGTCTCCTAAATCCAGCCTCATTGCAGATTCCAACTTCTATGTTATCTTCTGTCATTTGCCCTTCAAAGCTTTCCTATTGAAGAGGAAGGAAATAAGGTCAATTTTTAAAGCAGGTCATTATTAAATCATTATAAATCCAATTGTTAGGTACTGAACTAACCTTCAGGGTTAATATGGCTGTATGAATGGCATCTTCAAGTTCTAGATCTTCATTATATCTAAAGAATTTATTGAAAAAAATAAAAGTAACAATGATTTATGGCACTATTTACATTGTCTATGATTATTTAAGCATAATGATAGCAACAAGACTTTGAAAAAATTTAAAGTACTCGTAAAAATACGAAGTCACAGATCAATTATTTAAGTCACCTCATAGAGTGGTCCACAAATTAGAAATTAACAAGTATTTAGGGCACATTCCCAACATCATGAAGAGTATAATCCTAACATGAGTTTAGTTTAGGAGACTTCTTTAAGTATAAATAGTTTAATATAATCAGAACATGGTGGCAGTATTATAGTGATTTTTAAAAAACAAAGCAGAGAAAACAGAACTTTGCTAAATTTTTTGTTTGTCTTTATAAGTTGTAACTTCATGTAAAAATGTTTTGAAGACTCACTAATAATACAAAAAAGCAAAGTGTTTTAAGATCCTAAAATTATTTAAGTTTACTAATTATTCCCAGGTCTAAGAATTTTATTAATCTTAACATTAATATTATGTGGAACTGTACTGACAAAGGTCCATCTGTTGGTTAAAGCCAATTACAAAGTTTTCCCATTCAAAATATTGAACATTTCTTGGACTATAATAATGCTAAGTCTAGAATACAGCTGGAAATACATGAAAAAGTTTGTTGTGGCAGCAGATTTTTACACAGTTTCATCAAACACATATGTTACATTTAATCTATCATTAATACCAGGTATAACTTAAATAACTTCCTCCCAAATATTTTCTCCAAATCCAACTGTCTTTTTTTGTGTGTGGCGGGGAACAGGAAAAATAAACATAAATAAACCTTAGAATGTAGAAAGAGAAGTTCTTAAGAAATGTACAATATTACCACTGAATATACTGAAGGTTAGGGAGCCAGAGTACAGTTTTTGTTTGTTTTATTTGTAACTAGGCTCGAATATAGAGTAAAACAACAAATTTGTTTGGACTCATGATATTAATTATTTAAAGAGCTGAAAACTGTAAAGTAAATTTGCTAACGAATCTAGTTATGGTGAACCTACCTCTTCTCAAGGAAAGTTTTCCCATTCACATAGTTCTTTCCCATTGCTGTGGCTTTCCAGGCAAAGTAAGCTCCCTAATTAAGGAAAGAGAAAAAAAATCCTATTTTAAACCATTTATCTAAACATATCACCCTGCCATTTATTTTTTAGCTCTATAATTTATCTCTAACTTCTAAGGTCACAAAGTACGTTATTTTTAAGTTTAAAGGGATAAACAACAAAAAGGCATAAAGAAACTTTTTGCAAGCTATGAAGAAGTTCAGTATCTTGATTGTGGTGCCATCACAATCAAGAAAATCACATTTTCTTAGGTATTTATATACATCAAAACTCATCAAATTGTACACTCTAAATATGTGCAATTTATTATACACAATTTATGTAAAAAGGCCAGGGAAAGGAAATTAATATTAAAGCAAGTAACTATTAGCATACTTGAAGAGCTCTAAAAAGTCACATATATCTGAATAAATGGTGTTCAAATCTTAATCATTAGTAAATTTAAAAAAAATGATAGCTCTGCATTAAGAATATAAAAAGGTTCGCTATTCTGTAATCTAATGTTAAATGAAAACAGCAGCAATGTCATGACTTCATTTGTTAAAAACATACATACTCATGCATGCATGTACACACACCAAACATATCTTTTTTTTTCAAGATTTATTTTATTATTTTTGACAGACACAGAAGTGGGAAGAGCCCAGAGCAGGCTCAAGTTGTATGTCATCAGTTTTCAACATGGTTTCGTTCCACACAGGTGGGTGAGGGTTAACACAGGGTGTAAACTGGGTTGGGGGCTTCCTGCATGGGAGGCACGCTCCCTCAAGCCAGGGACCCAACCAGGAGGCAAGAGCCAAACTGGGGCGCTTCCACCTGGGAAGCACACCCCAGTCCAGCATATGGGTCTGCATGGGCTGGGGCTGGGATTTGATCCTCGGTCCCTGGGGCTGCAAAGTTAGCACTTAACCCGCTGAGCCATCCTGGCTTTCCCTTAAAGTATCTTAAACAACTGCCTTTTAGATATAATGGAGGGAAAAAGGGCAAAAGATAAAATCTGGATTCTAGTGATGGTAGCTTTTACTATCCACTGTAAAGGAAGAGAAGGTTTGTCATGTAGCTTCAGAAACTCAGAGACATTGTAAAATTTCCAAAATACTTAATTTTTCCAAATTAAATAACAAACTATTTTTCTTTTCCCTTCTCAGATTATAAGGTTGTACCTTAAGATTTGAATTGAGTAAATCTTCAATTATCTAATGACCCATAAAAATATGAAAGATTAGTTTTGTTTTTTTTTAAAATTTATTGTATTTTTTTTGACAGAGGCAGAGAGAGACAGAGAGAGAGAGAGAGAGAGAGAGAGAGAGAGAGAGAGAGAGAGAGAGAGCGCGCGCACGCGCGCGAGCCCAGAGCAGTCTTCACAGTTGTTCATCATCAATTTTCAACATGGTTTTGTTCCACACAGGTGGGCAGGGGCCAAGCAGGGCAGGAAGGAACTGGGCTGGGGGCCTCCCCCATGGGAAGCACATCCCAGTTTAGCATGTGGGTCCACATGGGCCAGGGCCGAGATTTGATCCTCGGTCCCCGGGGCTGCAAAGTGTGCGCTTAACTCACTGAGCCATCCCAGCTTCCCCAAAAGATTAGTTCTAACGATTTCTTCCTGTTCTCCTCACAACTAATGAGCAGAGTGGAGTAGCAGCATCCTTTATCAATACTTTCTAACATGAAGACCAATCTTCTGCTTTAGAGCAGAAAACACACCCATTTTGCAAAACACCGAATTCAAGATAGTTATGTCAATGTTTGTGCAGAATTAGTCACACTCAAGTCAGCCCCAAGATTAAACAGATGGCAAAGAATACAACACTGCCCTCCCCTGTCTAGACCCATCTTTCACTACAATATTCTCAAAGTAACAGAATTCTAAAGATTTAGAGATTTAATAACAACTATTTCAACAAATCATTGAAATGATAAGAAGTTAATGAACAAAAGAGGACAGAACTAATGTAGCTTTCATAGTAGAAGACTGAATTATTAACACTTTATATGTACAAAAAAATATATATACTACTTCATATTTTATGGAGCCCAGTAAAAAAGACAACACTGCTAAATTTAAAAATGTTTATGGTTTTGTTTTTATTAAATATTCAAAATATACTTCAACAAGTCCCTCAAATACATCTGATGATACTTACAGATGGATCTGACTGAAATAAATACGGTCGTCCCTCATTCCAACCACAAATTAGTAAAGAAACGCCAAATGGACGAACACCACTGAAGAAAAAAATAAAAAATTACTTAGCTTCTTCATGGTATTAAAGTCAACCTAAATAAGAATTTATCAATACTCTCAAGTAAAGCAAATTATCAGGTACATCAAATTAAGACTTTTAAATTCTTTAAAAAGTATTTTAACATCTTTCTGAATAAATCAATTCAAAATGAATTCTCTTTGTGATACCAAGGAACAGCAGTCAAATCATTTTGGTAAATAGAGTGAATGCAAATATTGGGGTTAGTAAATAAAAAGCAACATTTAGTATCCTAACAAAATGAGAACAAGTGCCGTTTTTCCACTGTCTTTACATATTAGCAACTACCTTTATACTACCTCATTCATGTTCACACTAAAACTCAAGGGAATTAAAATGAATTGGATGTGTCAACGAGATATTGCTTTCATTGTGTGTTCATGATCATTTTTTATTAGAAAAATATGTGTAAGCAGCAAGGCTTGTTTATTTGTAAAGGAGTGTTTTAATAACTGACAAAAGAACTTTATTGAGACAGTACTTTCTATTGCTTTCTATTATATAAACAGCAGAAAAACATTTGAATTTTTCCTTAATAAAGTATTCCAGCTCCAGTTAAGATGAAAAATTATTAATCATAGTAATTTTCTCTACTTGTTAAGCAAATACAGGAATAGTACGTCCTTTTTTTAAATATATCTACTCTTCCAAAATGATTTCTTTTTCTTACTCATCACACATTTTAAGCAATAAAATCAACTTACCCTGATTGGGTATATTCTTGCATCACAGAAGCTACTCTCTGTACCAGCTGAGCAGTAGGAATGGGTTCTTGGTAAACAAGATAATATTGCTGGGCTAGTTTTCGAGCTCTGTGCACAAGCACTCTAGCAAACAAGGAGGAAATAAGATTCAAATAAAATTAAGACACTCTACTACCTAAGAACTCATTCTCTTTCTAAAGCATATACTCACAGAATAAGTTTTACAGCTATCTCTTTAATATAGCTGTTAGCGCAAAGCCAGGCTTGTTCTTACACGACTTTAGTTAATTTACAAGAAAGTATCACAGCATCACAAAGCTGAGCCATAGGAGATGGATAAGGACAAGGCAAAGAGGAAAAAATAAATTAAGAGACTAGGGGTACCAGTCAGCTTAATGGTAACAATTTATTGTACACAATGAGAACTTAATCTTGCTCCATGGCTTCCAGATTGTGCCCCTTACCCCAAGGACAGTCACCCTACTGTTTTGTGTTTCAGGCGTGCTAGCACACACACGCACGCACATACACAAATTTTAGGTATTTTTTCCCCTCACTCAGCCTCTATCTTTTCCACAGACTACTTGTTTACTTCAGAGATTAAGGAACAGCAAAAAACTACTTATAACCTTAAAATTGTAAAATTTATCAAGAGCATACTATATAACAATCAAACATATTAACAAGACAAATAGGTTGTACCTTCTTTACCTGTTCATGTTCTACTGATATGAACTATGTATAATACTCAGGTCCTGTCCCTCTCAGTTTATTCTGTCAGTGGTAGCACACTGCAGCATCCCTTCTAACAGCAATAACATGATCCACTGACTCCATGACTGTAGTGAAGTCTGATCACATCCCAGCTACACTACTGCTTTTAAATTTACTAAAGTGAAATTCTGGCTCTACCTATCTTGTTCCACACAAAATCAAGAATGAAGTAGTAATATTCCTTTTACTTGTTAAATAACACAGAAAGCTGTCAATCTTCTTCAATTTGTTGGTAACCTGATATAACAGGATTACTCATTCTCTCTTCCTGTGAAATATAAGGAGTGAACAGATGAGCATATGGATCTTGAATGGCTGCCATTTAGTAACTTTCAGTAGCCTTTGAGAAATTTTTTCCCTTTACTAAAAACAAATACAATGAAGTAATGCTTTCTCTTGCTGCCTGATAACTTTTTAAATTATAGTTTATTATACCTATTATAACTTGTAGTGCTTTTAAAATGCATTAGAGAACAGCAAAGCCCTTGAAGCCCAGCCCTTGGATAGTAGAAGAGGAACTGTGTTCAGAATCATTGTATCTATCTCCTTTTACAACCAAGTGGCACTGAGTATCTTTAAAGTAACCAACCCTCAGTCTGTTGTGCACAGGCAAACTAAATTCAGGTGCCAGTGATGCTATTGCTAGACAAAACAAACAAACAAAAATGGGGGAGTGGGGAGAATTGGGAAATTAAAGGAAAAACATCCTTTGACCTTTCTCCTCAAATATAGATTATGAGAAATTCATGCAATGGTGAGAAAAACAATAAATATTAGTATAACATACCTGTAATCTGGGCCCATGCCACTATACACTAAGCCTATATGTTTGGTAATTGGTTCCACTTTGTGTACACTTCGCTCATCATACAGAATGGATTTCTGTTTCTTCTCAGTTGCTAATACCACACCATTTGAAGCTTAAAAATAAAATAAACAAACATAAAAGTTTAATCATTTAAAGACGGCTTCAACAGTTTTCTAATTATGGCTATACTTCACCCATTTCCTTTTGCTTAGAAAACTTTTTCTTCTGGATTTCTATATTAAAATCACCTAAGGAGTAGTAAATCAATTTTTCCCTCACTGGTCATCTATGTGCACCAAGAAATCCCAACAGCTAAAGGTATTAGATAACTTTTCTTAAAGTACTCCAGGTTAAAAACATGTTTTAATAATTAAATTCTGCCTACTTGGCCTTCTCTTCTTATAATCTGAAATTTAAAATTAAAAAAAAAAAAAAAAAAAAAAGGACCTTTTTTTTTAAAAGGGTTACCTTTAGATTAAGTTTTATAATTAACTTTTTCTAAATTATAGAAGGATTAAAAACTACCAGAGAATAGTGATATAATTCAATGGGAAAAACAAAAACAAAAACAAACAACAGTAACAACAACAAAAAACTTAAGTTATCAACGGGAAAGACTATAAATTATCATAATAGATAAAGATGTTATATTTATTTTGAAAAAGTTTAATCACCTTCATAGACTTATTACTTTCTTTAAACCTCAGAATACTATAAATTAAAACAAAGTATTAAAAATTATGCTTTACAGCTATTTATTTATAAATTAATTACTAATTAATTTCACAAGAACATTAGGCTAACTATTAACAAGCATCAAAAATGAATAAGCATTTAATTACCTTTAATTCCCACTGAAGGGGCTCCTCCAGCTACAGCAGCCAAAGCATATTCAATCTGCACAAGTTTACCAGATGGGCTTAAAAAGAAACAAAGGTATTTGCTAAATTCCTACATTCTCAAATATTTATTATTTGAACACCTCTGAGAAAGGACAGATGTATAGGTCAAATCCATTAATCAAAACACCAAGAAACATCTGGATTTTGAAATTTATTATGAAGTTGCATAAAACTATGTTTACCAGGCAACTTGAACACATTCACAGGAAGCATTAATCTCATTCCTTGGGCTGTTTTTTTCTTATCTGTCACTTAAAGTATTATTGCTGTATTTTAGCACTTAACCTCAACTTTGTAACTTTGAGCAAGTTATTTAACCTATCACTTTTCTCATCTGTAAAGCAGAGATTATTGTATTGTGGTAGTTACCTATTTCAAAAGTTAAGATTTTGTTCCTAGCACAAAATTAGCAGTAAGTAAACACCAAAACAGTAATGTTATTAAAGAAGATGTATATGTCTGTTAAATTCCAAACAACAGCATAACTTTCACGTGGGTGGAATTATACATTTTACAAAGCAGACATGACTAACATGTTAAGACCCATATAGCAGTCACAACGAAGTACTTTCTATATAGTATAAAGCTATTTCCATGAGCTAGTTATACTTAACACATCTGCTTCTTATGGATGGGTTTGGTAGCCAAATACTAGCCCCCAAATGGCTTTTTAGGTCATACTTTATTTTGATCTAGTTGTTGAGTTATAATGTTTATAAATATTATAGACCAATTTTATTTCATAGATAAAACCCTGGAGTAAAACTGATTTGTCCAAAGTGACACAGCTAGGTCCTTATCTCCAGTCTACTTACTACTGACAAGATAACCTTCAGTTTCAAAAGGTCATCTGTTTTATCTTCATAAAATTATGGATACTGTCACTCAAATCTCAACTCATACCATCCCACCTTGCTCCAAATAGACTACTCTTAGAATTCAAAACCCCCGTTGATAAACTAATCCCTGTTGAAAATGCATGTCACCATTGCCAGGTGAACTCTTTTCTGGTTACCCTTCAATCCGTAGTAGAAATGTCTTGTCCTCAGGGACAAGCTTTCAATTATTGTTAAATACCTAGCTCAGGTAAACTTAAAGGTACTTTTTCTGTTCCTATAATCAGCTGTATATACACATTTATCACTGCATCTTTCTGTTTAAACAACTCACTAATCTGTGAGCTCATCGACCAACCAACCATCTTTGTATTCAATCATGCCACTATCCCATTCCAAAGCACCAGCATCTCTTACCTGGCATAATCAAAATAGCCTTCTAACTAGTTTTCAACTCTCTTGCACTCTTACTTCCATTTATCCCAGCAAGAGTTTCGCCTTTCACTTACATACTGTAAGAACTTCTTGATTTACTTAAAATAAAAACTCCTTACTCTGGCCTACAGGGCCCTAAAAGATTGGACCTGAACCACACCCCTTTGCTCATTATATGATGTAGCACAATGGCCTTATATCAGTTCCTTTAAAAGTTCAAGCTGTTTCCCAACTTTAGGCGTTTCATACATGCTCTTCTTTCCACACACAACTGTCTCTACTCCAAATCTTAGAATAGTTGGCTCCTTTTTGATCTTCCAATTATCAAAAATCACCAAACACGGGTCTTTCCTGACTGTGATTACCCAATCTAAGGTTATGTTCCTTCTTTCACTTTTTCATAAAAATTACTGAGTAAGGTAAAAACATTTTTCAGAATGCAATTGTAAGCACTAATTTGTTTACTAATTTGTCAATATCCCCAACTGAATGTAATACACAAAAACAGTTTCTCATTGTATAGTAGTCTCTTATCACTTCCACCACTAATAGAGCAATTCTGATTACAAGAGGCTAGAAACAAATTTTTTATTCTAAAAGAGTTAAACAATGATTAAGAAAACAAAAAGTTTATTTTAATAAAGATTCAGTCCCTGATGACAGAAATAAGGTTGTGTTTCAGCTCCACTAGGATTACACTTTCTCAAAGAGGACCAGGTTTGCTTTGTTCACAGATACGAACATTGCCTACTTGGAAAATATTGTTCTCTATATTACAGAATTATTTCATTCAAAGATTTAAAAGATATATACCCTCATTTAATTACTGAAAACTGTCAAAAGCAAAGAAGGTATTTTACTATTTCAAGAAAACACCATATGGTGATGAAAACTATTTTGTCATCTGAAAGAGCTCAGTTTGAATATTAAGGTAGCTATTCTACCATGACCTTGGACAAATTATTTTATTTGTCCGAGTTGAGGTTAGCTCATCTGTAAGATGTTGAGATGAAGTGGATTAAATTGCACCCACACAGAAGTATGCAACAAGTTAGATCCCGCCTGCCTTCTGCCCTCAGGAATACATTTTAACTAAATGGGGCACTACTGATCGGTAAGAAAATGATCAAACCGAATCCTTCCCCGGTCGATTTATTAAATCCTTCAGTGACGGTTTCCTTACACTGAGAATGATGATTCATCTCAACAATATCTTGAAAAATATACTTATTTTAACCTCTTGTTCTAAAATAGAAAACCCTACAATCATTTTTTTTTAAGTGAACACCCTTCCCCCGTCCAAAATGTCTAAAACGCAAATGTAGCCTAGTAGTTTGGGGCCTTCAAACACTATGATGGAAAGATTAATGCTTTCACTTTTAGTCCTTTAGCTTCTAATAGAGGTATCCCAGAAAACGAATGCGGGAGATTTCGAGCGACACTAGTATCAAACGTAAACGAAGACTCAGACTAAATTATAAAATTGAGACTTTCCGAGAAAGGGGGACTTCACAGATCTGGCCAAAATTCCGAGCTCCAGAAGCTCCGAGTCAGGCCTACCAGGGTCAGGAAGGAAATCCTGAATTGTGAACGGGACGCCAGACATAGCTAATCCAATGCTGCCTTCTCCGGTCTCCAAATCAAAAGCAAATCCTTGGCTGAGGACCTGACCCATCCGCAAACCCGAGATTGCCCCGATACCCCGACCTGCGTTCCCGTGGGCTCCCTGGACCGCTGCTCCCCAGGCGGGCCCGGCAAATGACTTTGCAAAGTCCCATGCCCAACCCAAGTCCCTACTGTGCCCTCGAAAAGCACCAATCCAGAGACTGGGACGTTAAAAAAAAAACAGGTCACCGAAGCTCCTGCAACTTCAGCTACTCGGAGGATCTAGGGGGCTGATTTCCATACCTGAACGTAGTCAGCGAAAAGCTGTAACCGCGCTCCGCCATCTTCGCCTGCAGAGCAAAAGCACATCCAGACACCTGCGCACTGCGGCCGACTTCTTGTAATTTCCCTCCGAGCGCTGTCCCTTTTCTCCAGGGGCATGCTGGGCGTTGTAGTTCCAGAAACTGGGTTTTGCCCGACTTTGCGTCTGTGCGCATGCTCGGGGTACGGACGGGACCCTGGAGCCGAGTGGCCGCGGACTTTGGGAGGAGAAAATGGCGTCGGTCATGCTGGTTTTGGTGTCTCCGTGGCCAACAGTCCGGGGACTTCTCAGTAACTGTTGGCAGCGACTGCATCGGAAACTTCAGCAGAGCCGGCCAGACTTCCCCAGTCCTCCGTGGGGTACGTAAAGAGGACCGCCATGGAGAAGGGGTGGTTGAGAGAACTCCAGATAACGCGGTGGACACAGCCCTCCTTCATTCCAGTCCCGGGGTAGGATACGTTGTAAGGGACATTCACTTAGAAACAAGAGACAGCTGTGTTTTCTCCGTCTCAAACAAAACGAAACAAACAAAAAAAACCTCTGCCATGTTCGTACACAGAATGTTACCGAAGGCCTTAGCTCAGCAAGCATCAAAGGCCGCCGCTGTCTGATTTCTTTAATTTTTCTTTTCCAATCCTCCCACACCCTAAAGCAGTTTGTCTTCTTTTGTGGTGTTTGAGCTCTGTGCAGTTGAATCCTTATCCCCGTGTTTCCCCAGAAAGTAATAGCAACTGGAAGTGTCTTGGATATTAAAATTGCCATTGCTTTGATATTACGTTCTCCATTTCTAAGGAGTTCCGAACGTAATAATACTCAGTCTCAACAGAGAGCCCACTATATGCCAAAGCCTGCCTGTGCTTTCTGAGATAATCTCCACAACAATCCCATTAGGTTTCACCACTTTTCAACTGAAAAAGTAGGTTGAGAAAGGTTCCAAGGCCACGCATGCCTTTCAGAGCCTATGCTGTACTGGGCTTTGCTTAGAAATACTTTTAGAAATGTTGGAAAGGAATACCAATCGTTAACTGTTACATAACTTTGTATATTTTTAAGAGTTCCTAAAATTTTCGAAGATGTATTGCAAGCCTGAAGAATAGCAAAGAGAGGATAAAGGAATCTCTTTGATTTTATAAACAGTTTAGAAAAACTGAAATGTTGATGGTCACATAAATACAAAGGCAGGGGAGCTAGTTCTTGTCTTAGAGAACAGACAGGGCTCAAGAATAAATATCATGAAGAACTAAATGATTTAAACGGCCTGCGAGGTTATATGATAAGGAAGCTGACTCAGTTGGAACATAACAAAAAAGTGCCAGTATGCAGTTATCTCAATGTAGGTCAGAAGTGCATTTTGGGACTGTCAAGCTTAGACACTTGTAAAGTAACTAGGGATACCAACTGGATGTAGACAGCGGCGTAGTTTTTCTTTTTTTTTGTTTTAAAATGTCTTTCAGACTTTTACTCATGTTTACAACTAAAATCCACCCCCACCCCCACCATTCTGTTTTTCTTGAAGTGACAAACTCTTGGTAGAATTTCACTGATTCATTTAGCAGGTGCCTCTAAGAAAGAATTTTGTCTTAAATTGCTTTGTGTATGAGTTTTATTTTAATAACTAAAGTTTCCTGTTAAATGTCTATTGGATGTAACATCTGTAAATGTCAGTTTTCATATCACAGTTGATTGTTGAGAATGGTATCTGTAAATCGTCATTTGTAAGCTAGAAACTGATTCTAAATCTCCATGTTTTATTTTGTAGGACCAGCATTAGCAGTCCAAGGTCCAGCTATATTTACAGCACCAGCAAATGATAGTAATGGAAGTAAGGAGATTTCCAGCCTTTTGGATAGTATCTTTTGGATGGCAGCTCCCAAAAAAAGACGCAGCATTGAAGTTAACCGTTGTAGGAGAAGAAACCCTCAGAAGCTAATTAAAGTTAAGGTAATATGTTGATTTTTGTGGGTATGTTTTTTGTCATGACTACCATGGCATATCCTCTTGGTATACTCATAACCTATGGGTAAATTATCCTCAAATCTTGCATGTCTACTTTTGTATTCAGTCTATTCAGCACTTCCAAATAGTCAACTTCATTGACTGTTTTAGTTGATATTATGCAAATTCATAGTGAACAGTCTCTCTAATATAAAAAAAGATTAGCAACATTGTTTTGGCTTTGATTTGGACTGACAAAACTTTTTGGTATTGGAGAATTAGCTAACTTCATTTTTTATATTTTGATGCTTTGTTTCAGGGTCATATTGGTATACCCATGTTTCATCACCAGTAATAATAGGGCCCAAAACATTGACTTGTCTCTCCAAAAGGTCTTGGCAAACTCAGGCTTCAACATTTTCACAATGGCACACAGAAATATGTAACAACAATAATGAACACCACTCAGCAAGACACTGCCACAGGTCAATATGAACACAGCTGTGAGACACTGATATAGCAAGATTATGAAATCTTACCAAGTTATTTGTACAGTGCAGCCAGCATTAGTGCACAGTGGCAAGTTCATGAACTTAATTGTCAGCCTTCCTATATTGATGTGATATATTGCCCTTTATCATTATAAAATGTTTGTTTTCCTTTTATATCTTAAAATCTATTTTGTCTGATATAAATATGGCTATATCCACTTTTCTCTGGATGACCTTTGCATGGAGTATCATTTTTCAGCCCTTCACTTTGAGTATAGTTGCCTGTGCAGCTGAGATGTGTTTCCTGAAAGCAGCATATCGTTGAGTTTTGTATTTTTCATCCATCCCCACTACTCTGTGCCTTTTAATTGATGAGTTCAGTTCATTTACATTTACAGTAAGTATTGATAGATGAGGATTACCTATAGCTATTTTATCTTGTTTTCTGATAGGTCTATGTCTCCACTGGTTTTTTCCCTTGTGTTTTTGTCTTTTGTTTTGGTTTGGTAGTCTTCTATGATTTTTTTTCTGTTTCCTCTTTTTTATTATGTGTCTTGTTCTAGATTTATTTTTGTGGTTACCAATTAGGTTTACATAAAAGAAAATGTTATACAATAATCCTTTTTCTTCTGATTGCATCTTGTCTCCATTCACTTTTGCAAGTTCAGTCCTTTAGCCTACTCCCATTTTATGTTTTTATTTTTTGGTCAGAAATTAACCCTTTTTTTGCTGTGTGTTCATTTTCACATTGCAGTAACTCTTTCTTTGTCTTCTTAAAAAATAAATAAAACTTTTACCTGCTTTAATTTTTTTATGATTTAAGTTTCAGTTTTCTGCTTCTGTCTGTCAGTCATCTTAAGTTTTTATGCCTTTGTCTTTTGGTTTCAGGTAGCAGAGCACTTTTTAGCATTTCTTGTAATGGTGTTGTGATAAAAATCCCTTAACTTCTGGTTTGTCTGGAAAAGCTTTATTTCTACTTTAAATCTAAAAGGTAGGTTGGCTGGTGATTTCTCTTTTTCAATATTTTGAGTATTAGATAGATTCCACTCTCTCCTACCTTATAGGGTTTCTGCTAAAATATTCAATAATAATATAATAGAGTTTCCTTTATAAATTACCATCTTCTTTTCCCTGACTGCCTTCAGAATTCTTTCATTGTCTTTCATTTCTGACAGCTTTAATATAGTGTGCCTTGGACAAGGACTTTTTGGATTGAGATAATTAGGTATTCTCTTAGCTTCTTGAATTTGAGGATCTAGTTCTTACCATAGGTTTGGGAAGTTCGCATTAGTTATTTTTTTTAATAGGCTCGCTGTTCCCTTCTCCTCCTTTCTTCAGGTATACCCAGTATTCTTTTTTTTTCTTTTTTAAAGTTTATTTTATTGTTTTTCACAGAGTGAAACAGAGACAGAATGGGGAGGGCCCAGAGCAGTTTCCATAGTTGTAGGTCATCAGTTTTCAACATAGTTTCATTCCACACAGGTGGGTGGGGGGCCGCACAGGGCAGGAACCGGGACAGGGCCTCCTGCATGGGAGGCATGCTCCCACAAGCTGGGGCCAAACCGGGGACCTCCTTCTTGGGAAGTTCATCCAGGTGAGAACCGAACTGGGGACCACACCCCAGTTCAGCATATGGGCCTGCAAGGGTCGGGGCTGGGATTCAATCTTTGGATCCTGGGGCTGCAAAGTGAGTACTTAAACCCACTGAGCCATCCTGGCATTCCCCTACCCAGTATTCTTATATTGTTCTTCCTGATTTAGTCAGGTAGTTAACACAGAATTCTTTTATTTATTAATATTTTTAACTCTCAATTCTTTCTCCCATCTGAGTCATTTCTAGATTTCTATCTTCAACATCACTAATTCTTTCCTCCATCTGGTCTGCTGTATTCCCTAGGCTCACTAGTTCATTCTCATCTGAGTTCTTCAGCTCCAGAATTCTGTTTGTTTATTTGTTTGTTTTTATAGCTTTAATCCCTTTGGTAAAGTATTCCTTTTGTTCATTGATTTGATTTCTGAGTTCCATTAACCTGCTATTTTGAGCTTTCTTATATCTCATTGAGTTTTTCAGGACTGCAATCTTGAATTTTCTGTCATTTAAATCATATATTTCCATGTCTTTAAGTTTATTTTCTGGAGATTGTTTATTTTCTTTTTCCCTGTGGATGTGGGTATCCTCTCTGTGACAAGGTCACCTTGGTCTCAGGGTACCACCTCCTTGGGGAAATGTGTTGAGCGATGGGGCTCTGGACCTGTGAGATCCTTGCACTGCCTTCTACAACTAGATACTGCCAGCAGTGTTGTATTATTTGAGGTGTCCCAGGTCCCTCCACTGGGCTCCAATGCAATACGTAGGGTCAGGGTGGGCTGGTGGGGACAGTTAGTGTGTTTGACCTTACTCTTTTCCCAGTAATGGCAGCTCCCAGACCTCAACTGTCATACCTCTGTAGCTTTGCCCTTGTCAATGGGTTCAGTCACTGTGTGCTTGCCACTCAAGAAGAAATGTTTCTGCCCATCCAGTCCTCAGGGTTGCTAAGAATGTGTGCTGTGGCCTGACACTTCTGCTACAAGATCTGCTTGGGCTGCTGTGAACTCTTGGAGGGTAAAGGGAGATGACTATATATCTGTAATTGCTATTAATTGCTGCTACTAGACCACAGCTGCCACACCTTTGTGTGCCATCTCTTCCCTTTGCAGAGTTTAGCCACACTGTGTGCTGACCAGACCAGCCAGGCAGGAATGTTTATCCTTCTGTTTCTTAGGGCCGCTGAGTGTGTGCTCTGTAACCCAACACTTCCCCTGCTACCAAGTCTGTAGGGGTCTAGGGCCATAGTTATCTCCTGCTCTTTTATATTAGTCCCTGTCCTTTCCCCCTTCCCTCCTGCCCTGCTTCTTCTAATAACCAGTACCCACCTTCAGATGTTCCAATGCAAGATCTTTCAGACCTGTTTGTTGTGTGTTGAGCAGGGATTATAAGCTGTCCAACTTGTTGTAACCTCAAGGATAGAGACGTAGAGTTTCTCTTAACACTGCTATGCTGCTTATGTCATTCTTATTTTTCTTTATATTTCAAGTCTACTTTTAAACACATAAGAAACTTCTTTAATGGTATGCTTATTAAAGTTGGATAGACATGTATAAGAAGATCATCAAAATACTCTCAAATGGTAACAAAATGAAAGTTTTACATTAAGGAATAATCTGTTCATTTTTAAAAATAAATATTACACCATTTATCAACTATACTTCATACAGGAATTTGAATTACACTGAGATAGATCAGGGGAAGCCACCTAACAATGTGTTCATCATCTTGTTTTTCCCAAGGTAGATTGAAAGGAAAAGTGAATTTCTATTTGTTAGAGCAGGGGTTCCCAACCTTTTTATACCCTAGGGCGCATTCTAAAATATCGGTAGGGCAGTGGGCACCAGCTATTTCTAAGGAGAGGAGGGAGGAGGGGGGAGGGAGAGTTGTGGGGGGAGGGGTGAGTGGGCACTAGATATATGGTGGTGGAGGGGGACCTGATTCTGGGAGCTGGGCACATAATGCGATGCATGGGTGATGTGATGTGGAGTTGTACATCGGGAAACTATCTAATTGTTAC
>PVKE010031378.1:0-19065 GCA_004027555.1 Craseonycteris thonglongyai
TTTGTTGCCAAATAATGAAATTAATTTATGCCAGGTAATAGTGTTAATTTTATAAGCCGATTTATAGTTATCAAAGTATTCTGATGCAAATCCTCATTTAATATTCATGATAACTTTGTGACGCCTGAATTATTATTCTGATCTTACAATTTAATTGTTGCGGGGGCACAGAGGCTAACTGGCTTTCACAGTGACACAGAGCTGTTAAATGTTAAAGGAAGGACTCAGATATGAGTCACATCACTCCAAGGACAGCCCTGACCAGACCCCAGACAGTAAAGGCACTTTGAATTTGTACTACAGATGCATCACCTAATGCTTCCAGAAAAATCAGATCAGTGATCACTAGCTCTCACTATTGGTATGACCCCAGTTATTAAAGAGATCAGAGAGAATAATGATGCCCCATGTTTCCTCAAACAGAGTTATAACTTTAAATGTTGAAGATGGCAACAGAAGCCAAGAATGAAGTCATCCTATGTTCATATTTTTTTTTAAATAAAAAAGAATGACTATTTCTGGCATTTTTATTTACAATAATTGAATTTGATTCAGCCAAAACTAGTTAGTTCAGCTAAAATTATAGAATTGAATTATGCATTTGCAAAGAGAAAATGTAAATAAAACAGCAGTTATTTTCTGTCTAATTATAAGCAATTGATAAGGTTTTAGGAGGTATAGTGTAGGCTCCTTATCCAGCATTCAGAAGCATTCAAGTTCCCCCCTTTTTTCTCCTCTTGGGATAGGCCTATAATTTATCTTCCTATGCTAGAATGATTTGATTTCACACATATTTTTTGCCTGTGGTGTTTTTAGGATAATGCCAACCATTTATGTCAGAGACAGAAAAGAAACATGGTTCTTTTGCTGGAATTTTATAGGTTGTTCCTCACACACAAGTTAAATTCCTGCAAAATTGAAAACTTACGGGTGATTTGTTGTGGTTTATCGTTTTATGTACACAGAGCCAGAAGAGATCATGGAGGACCTCCAGTTGTATAGTTTTATGTTGTAGTGGATGGAATGAAGACTCAGAGGGATTAACCGAGATAATCTGAATTTTCCTGGCAATTTCCTTGAGAAATTATAATACTTGGGGCCAGAATTGATCTAAAATACATTTGTGCAGGTCTAAGTCACGTGGTTTTCTCACTATACTTTATGGCCTCCAGCTTCAAGTTTTAGTTTACTTTCTTTTCTTATTCTGCTCTGATATCTGGACAAGTTCATCTTACTCTGCCTCTGTTTCCTTATTGGTGAATTCCGATAGATGACTTCTCTTTGTAGGACTGTCACTGAAGCAAAAATTTTCCTCCAAGATCTAACTTTTGTACACTGATTTTTAAAATGCTGCTTTCCTGCCTGTGCTCCTCTTATAAATAGTTATTGCTTCTGGGAACAGATTGACAACCACTCTTGAAATTGATTACTGACTGACACACTTTCACCTCTTCCATATTGCATGATATGGTAGTTTCATATTCTCTGTTCTCCTTGACTTTGCTATGTCCACACACACATGAGAACCTCATGGAATGAATTACCTGCTGAATCTTTCCACCATTGCCTGAAACTGGACAATGCAGATGAACTGGATTGCTTCCGTCTCATCGTTTATGTCTAAATAACAGCAACAGTAAACATTATTACCCTGTTTCCCCGAAAATGAGACAGTGTCTTACCCTGTTTCCCCGAAAATAAGACAGTGTCTTATATTAATTTTTGCTCCCAATGATGCTCTAGGTCTTATTTTGGGGGGGATCCCTTATACATATTTCAGCGAGAGGCAAAACTGTAAGTAGGTCTTATTTTCGGGGGATGTCTTGCTTTCGGGGAAACACGGTAGGTGCTGGCTGTGCTCAGCTCAAAGTAAATATGTGACATTGATCACCTCATTTAAGGACGCTCACAACCCCGTGAGATAGGTGCCACTATTAGTTTCATTAAATAGATGAAGACACTGAGTCTGAAAGTAGTTAAGTGAATTTCCCAAGGCCCCAGGCTGAGTGACGGAACCAGGATTTGCACAAGCTGATGTTCCTCACTGTGATATTCTGTCCCTGACATGTAGGCATGGAATCCCAGTACAAGTGAGAGATGCCTCAGAACCTAAATCTTATGCCCTGCCTCACTGCCTTCCCATCAATAGATCATTTCATCTTTGAACATCTTGGTCATATTTTTTGGCCTCATGTTTATTTTCATTTTTTAAAAGATTTTCAGTACCTTTCATTTTTGAAATATAGGAAGCACACTCATTTTATATTCTGTATCTGATAATCATTATATCTTGGATTGTTCCTTACAACTTCTGTTTCTGTTCTCTATACAATCTTATTTGTTTTTCTGCTGGCGCCTTCTTCTCCAGAGAGGCATTGTACTTTCTTTGTTGTAGATACATGAAAAAATAACAACTGAGGGCAGATTTCATATTAAATATAAATTCTTGGCTGGAGGTTGTTCTGGATACAAATGGTGTGACTGTACCCTCAAATTCTCATAAAGTCTGACTTTAGGTTTATAAATCCACAGAGGAACTTTTTTCTTCCTCTCCACACAACTCCAAGTTAGAGTTTGGCAAATCTCTTGCTCTCCTTTTCGCTTTGACATTTTTTCTCTTGTTCACCAGAACCCTGAGGCAGGTAGGCGTTTTGGGCCCCAGCATTAGGCAGTCATTTATTAGTTGATCATTAACCTTTGAAAAAAACTGGGTTTAATCTTTTGTTCTCCATGACTCATATGAGTGTGAAACTAAAAACTGTGGTCCATTAAAATCGATGAGTCCATGAAAATAACTAAATTCAGAGATCATTTGCTTTTTGGTTTCACACTTCCACTATGTGTTTGGTTTCAAAGGATTTTTTTTTTTTAACCTTCTGTCATTAAAAGAATTTGTTTAAAAACTAAGTGGGTGTGTGTGTGTGTGTGTGTATGTATATGTGCACATATACATATACATATGTCTCCACTTATTTATTTTTTTATTTTTTTTTATTGTTTTTGACAGAGAGAGAGATACAGAGATAGAGAGAGAACTGAACTGAGGGCACTTCCCAGTTCAGCACATGGGTCCGCATGGGCCGGGGCTGGGATTCGATCCTGGGTCCCCAGCGCTGCAAATTGAGTGCTTAACCCACTGAGCCATCCCGGCTTCCCCGTGTCTCCACTTTTTTAGGGTTATTTTTTAGACTTTCTAGGCTATCATTCTGTCAAAGTGAGAGTGCTTTCTCATTTTAATTTTGGTCAGATGTCAATTTTTAGTATATGTATGTATTTATTTTATATTTTTATTTATTTATTTATTTTTGACAGAGAGAGAGAGAGAGAGAGAGAGAGAGAGAGAGATACAGAGACAGAGAGAGAACTGAACTGGTGGAGCTCCCAGTTCAGCATATGGTTCCGCACGGGCCCGGAGCCGGGATACGATTCCTGGTCCCCGGCACTGCAAAGTGAGCGCTTAACCCACTGAACCACCCGGCTTCCCCTGTATTTATTTTAATACTATCAATTTTTTTTTCCATATTCAGTTTACCTTACTACATATTTTAATTACTATATTTTGTAGCATGAGTTAATATCAGGCTATCAGGTCCTTAACTTCGTATTTCTTCTGTAAAATTGCCTTAGTTATATTTGGCATTTGCTGTCCTATATCAATTTTAAGATCACTTTGTCAGGTTCCACAAAAAATGTGCTATTATTTGATTAGTGGTATTTAGGAAGCCTATAAAGTTTTATAAATTAATCTTATTCACTTTAAGTGGTTCTAATATTTTTCCAGTAGATTGTCTTGAAAATATGCAAAGAAGTTTTTCCCCAGTAACCTCCAAATAAAGAGAGTAAATCTCAGTCTGTATTGGCTGGTAAGAACATCTGTTTGTATTTGTTTTCGTAATGGATTCATCAAAGACTCTTAGATTTAAACTTCTTGGGCTATATCTCAAATGTGGGGAAAAAAAAAGAAAACTCACAAAAATATACATAGGAAGGCCATACTTGGTCTAAATAAATGATGTGGAACTACTGAGCACTTGAAAAAAACTACGCTAGTCTTCTTCCTTACTTTATGAAAAAGAATTCTAAAAGTCTGAACTTTTCTTTTAGTGATATCTATAGGTTTTTGATAGAAATGCATAATCCAGCTGCTTTTGAGATTTTTCTCTCTATCTTTGGTTTGACAGATTTTACTACAAAGTTCTTAGGTTTGGTTTTTATTTAATTGGCTTTGCTTTGTTTTACAGACTTTCTCGAATCTATGGCTCAATGTCTGATATCACTTTTGAAAATTTTTTAGTTGTGTCTGTACACATACTACCATATTAGTATCCTTTATCTTTCTGTTTTTTGAATTATATGTACATTAGAACTTTTCACTGTTTCATATATTTTTAAAATACTCCTTTCTGAATTTTCCACCTTTACTCTCTTTATGCTTCAATCCAGTTTTTCTATTGATTTATCTTCTAATTCACTAGTATACCAAATATGAACAGAAGCAAAGCTGGAAGCTCATAACTTTAAAACCCTCAACCCTTAGAATTTATGGACTAACAATGGAATAATTTTGATGGTAAGGAACCACGCTGGTCAGTATGTCTTATATCCAGATTTATGCATGTTTTCCCCCTTTGGCTAGTGGATCTATGGGGAATGTAAATTACATATATCCATGTGACTGTACAGCAAAATAAACATGCTCACTGTATATGGTACAGGTTTGGGACATAAATGTCCAATTTAAGTGTTTTTCCTCTGACAAGATTTAGAATGCTCTCATGTGACACACATTTGCACATTTCTGATGTTATTGCTTCATCTCTTGGCTCTCAGTGATTTGAGTTTCTAGTGAGGAGCCATTTCTGTCTTCCCAGTGACATGTGTTCTGACTGTGACCTTCCACCAACTGAACAATCAGAGGGATATAAAGTTCGCTTGTGTTTGCTTTTTGTTTGTTCATTTGTTTCTTATGCATGTTAATGCGTTAATGGTTTTGCCACAGGCATGATCTGGGCAGTCTTTCTCAGCCACTAAGTTGCTGTTGTGTTTCCCGTGTAATGTGACTGATTGGACTTCAGGCACGCATGCAGTCCTGTCATGGTCAATTGCAGAGTCTGACTATTGAAGAACCTCTGCCCCAGTGTGGCACACAGTCTTTTCTCATGAATTCTTACACAGTTGTTTCCCAAAGGCAAAACTTCCAAGGGTGAGGACAAACCACCACCCAGCCAGATGGCTGAAGACTAATGGGGAAAGTTAGATGACAGAGACCAATGGGCATTCCAGAGAAAACAGCTATGGCTGGGCTGGTGTGTGAAGGTGGTGAGATACTTAGAAAATGAATTATGTCAAATCCCTGATTTTAACCAGCTGTTCACCATCTCCAGATGGGCTGAAAGAGTTCAATTTCCCCCTTGTCTTCTGTGACAAACAATACATTATTATAAATTAACATTTATTCAGAAATGTGCATGACAGCTGCAGGTTGAGTGCAATAATGTGATAAGCATATGAGAAAAAAAGAAAAAAATGCCTGATGTGAAGCCTTCTAAAATAGAGGGAGTTGTCAGGTTGCCAAAAACAGAGGTAATTCACTTTGACTGTGTCTTGTGAGCTGCTTGGTTGTTTTGTCTCCTGTTCCTTTTCAAAAGATGATGCTAAATCCTTGTGTCTGTAGGGGGATTTTTGCTGTTGCTGTTAGCTTATAATCTTCTCAGGAAATTTTATTCACTCTGGTTTTGAGAGTGTAGTTTGCAATAGGCCAAAAGGGAGAAACTCACAGAGTTTTCCTTTTTCTTTTTTCATGAGCTATAATCTCTTCTTTTGTTAATTCCCAAACTCCTTTGCTATTTGTACTTGAAAAGCCAGCCTCATGAACAAATGAGTTATAAAGCAAGTTTTCTTGCTCTTGGGGAAACAAACTCACCTATTATGCTATGCTTGTAATTTCTTTTTTTCCTCATTTTAAAAAGGCAAACTTTTGAGATGAGATCTTGTGGAGAAGAAGCTGAAAGCCTAACGTTTATTTCCAATGTGCGTGAGCCACATAGAGAATAGGGTTATCCTTTTGAGATCACTTTCTTCTTGGATCTGTCTGGAATAAATGAACTTGATTTAGAGAGCCAGAAATACTCGCTGACTTTCAGATGTCCTTGGTGACTTTCCCAAGGCAATTGCATTGGCAAGATAGAACTCATGGATTCTGTTTTTCATGGATTCTCAGTCCAAGGTCATTGTCTGTTTCCTTTTACTCAGTAATGCCAGAGAAGCTACAGATGAGAAACCTAAGTCATATAGTGGTTCTGAAAGAAGTCAACCCTGCCCATTTTGTTTTTAAAATAAATAGGTGTCCTCTCCTCACCCTAATGTGGGACAGAGCTGTCCTAGGTTTAGGAAGAGAGTTTCTCTAGGACAAAGAGTTTTAACCTTTCTTACTAGTTCACCTACCCATTGAGAATCAGATGGATACATGCTTACTCTTAACCTCTCCCCCAAAAGTACACATAACCAACATTTAGCACATAATGTGCAGAAGTTATGTATCGTCCTGAAGACATTTCATGTACACCAAGTCAAGAATTTGTGCTTTGGAGTAGATGTTCAAAACCCTTTGGCGCTAGGCAGCCATGATTTTGAAACTCAGTTCTGGCCCTTAATAACTTTGGGATTTTAGGTGATATACTTAAAATCACAGTGCATCAGTTTCCTCATCTATAAAATGAATATTATAGTACATATCAAATGGATTAGTTATGCTGGGTATTAAAGTGCTATATGAGCCATGAGAAAGAAAAACAGAAAATCACAGTTTATAACCCTGCACTGTAACTTGCAAAACAGATAAAATATCTCAAACTATGACATGCAGCAAAACTATGAAAACTCAAGTTGTTCAAATACCAGCTCCTTCAGACCTGTATCTTCTGAGATTAGGCTCTACAAACCTGCTTTACCAGTAACTCTGCATGGACTTAGGTATTCCAGAGACGAGACTGCAGAATGTTCCAGCAATTCACCCAATCTGTAGGTTCTGAACAGTCCCTTCCATACCCTTGATTAATAGCTGCCCTAAAACCAGCCTATAACTTTCCTTGTGAAATTCCCCATTCTGAGATAATACCAACACTAAGTGATCGTTGGGTTTTTATACTGGTCTTTGCCTGTGGGCTTCAACAAGTACTAAGAGGTCCTTGAGAGCAAAAATTGTTTCTTTGACTTTGTTTTATACCATTTCTTTGACTTTGTTTTATACAGTCAGCCTTCCAAACCCATCTTTAATTTGAGGAAAACAAATGTTTCCCCAAACATGCTGAGTTTGTTTACTATTCTCACTGTTAGGGCCATCTCCAGATAAGAAGGAAAGAACAGAGCAAGAATGAATGTGAGGTGGCCTAATAGTGGGTTATTAGCAGTCTTTTCCTGAGATTTATGCGTATCTTTTGCCCATTTTTCTCTTGAGGTGTTGGTCTTTTTTTTTTTTTCTGGGCACTCCTTATGCATTAGGCAAATTTACCCATTATCTGTGAAACAAGTTGCAAGCATTCATTCCCCCTTTTGTCATTTGTCTTTTGACTCAGCTTATAAGTTTTTGTTTATCTTTCAGAAGAACTTACTGTCATGCAGACACATATGTCAATCTTTTAATAGTTTCTGCATTTTGAGATGTCATTATAAAGGTCTTCCCCACCAAAGTTAAAGTTTGTTGAAAAAAAATTGTGCAAACCCAAAATGGCAAGGACAAGTTTTTAAATAGAAGAGCAAACAGTGGAGGCTAGCACTATCAGAGATAGATGGAAGAGAAAATTAGAGAATACCATAGGAAACCAAAGGCTAAAATGTATAGAAATTTACTCATAAGTAAAGGTAGCATCTCACAGCAGTAGAGAAAATATGAGTTATTTAATAAATGGGGAATTGAAACAATTGGCTCACCATCTGGAAAAAAAGAAACGTTGGAACTTTCCTCTGGATAAATTTTAAATGGAACAGAGATTTAGATGTGAAAAATAAAATTTATTATAATTTTAGGAGGAAATAAAGTAGAATTTTTAAAAATAAGTTTCTTTATCTGGCGCATTGGTTATTTGTCCGTTGCCTTCTTTCCCAGCATGAGTCTATTTGTATGAAATGTCCAGATCTCATATAAATATATAGACACCGAAGGAACATTAATGGTTGCTTGTACTGGGAGTAGGAACAGGGATTGAAACTGCAAAAGGGCATGAAGAATCTTTGGGAGACATAGAAATGTGCCAGAACTAGACAATGGCAATTTTACAATGATTGAATTGTACATTTAAAATGAGTGAATTCCGTGATCTGCAAATGATCCTTCAATTAAGCTGTTCAAATCAAGTATGGCTTAGTGATAGCAATCCCTGGGAAGAATAAGCCAGCAGTACCCCCATTCCAAGGCACATCTATTTGTTAAATAGCCAGTTCTTCCCTGAGAATAGGATTTGTTAAGAATGGAGGTCTCACTCTGATGAATAAAGAGGCCAGAACTAGAAGAAAAGGAAGATTTCTCTCCTGAATGTCTAATTCCCTCCCATTAGGTATCTTGCTTCCAGCAGGTCCTGACAACCTGTATTGAAAATGGTGTCCTAACTTGCTAACACAGATGCGACCAGCATAGTCTGTCTCATGGCTGAACAATAGCCAACATCCTGTATTGACCTCAGCCCAGTTGTTGCTTCTCTTGCTTAATTGGCTTTACATGGAAGTGCTTCAACTGAAAGCATATCTTTTTTTTTTTTAATGGAATGGGGCCAGAAAACAATTAATTTCAAACACACAGCTTTTATATTTGATGCTGCGGTTCCTGTCTGAGGCAACATTTATTTATGTTCCTGTCTGAGGGAGATAACACACCAGCTGAAGGAACAAGCACATGCAGACCTCTGGGAATAGCATCGTTGTTGGCCTAACTCTCCTCTTGGCTTTTGCCTCCTGCAGCTGTGGCTGCCTTTGCAAAATGGTGGCAATCAAGTGTACCCAGGGACCACAGCTCTTCTTTCGTTCTTCCTTTCTTTTTTTAAATTTTAATTTATTAGACTAGTTTATAATCTGGATGGGACCCTAACAGCCGTGGGAATGTTCCCATGAAATCCTACATGCAAAGGGATATTACTTGAATTCCATGGGGATTTTCATGCCCATTTTAACTAGGGCTCTGGAAGGAAAAAAAAGGAAGGAAGGAAGGAAAGAATGAAGGAAGGAAGGAAGGAAGGAAGGAAGGAAGGAAGGAAGGAAGGAAGGAAAGAAGGAACCATACTATTTATTCCATTTGTGTTTCTCAGGAGCCTATTAATGTTTGTTTACCTCAAAATGTTTCTAAATCGATGTTTTGTTATGCAGTGCTGGGGTTCTGTTGCTGTCACTTAAACTTGTGAGGCCATCCCAGAAAAGGGTTGCCCCAGAAGGAAAACCACACAGCATGGTGGAAGCTGAGGCACTCGGGCATTCTAGATCCCACCTGAGCAAGCAGTGGAGGTAGGCAGCTCCAAGAGACCTTCCCTACATGGCAGCATTGCCTGTTGCTGTCTCACTCTCCACTGCTTGCATGAGAACTGGTGGCTTTACATTCAGAAGAAGGAGTTCAAGGCCTATTCAGTTCAGTGACTTGTCTCACAGGCACACAATGGAGAGCTCTACAGTTACTTCTGCTTAGACCTGAGCAGCTCTCCTGTTCCTTTGGCCAAGCTTCCCTTCCTGGTCAGCCAGCTTTCACTTGGTCTTTTGTGCACATGAAGCCAGCCTGCTTTTGCTACTTGGTTAAAGCAAGCCATGTAGCTTGTGTTGTTTAGTTGTTGCTACTTAAGAAGAATTTGGTGCTCATAAAAGTTGTCAAGTCTGTTTGCCTGTGACATCAATCAGGGGAAAAGGATATGTTGATCATTCCTGATTCCTTGAGCAGTCTAATCCCATCTGAACATTTTCTCCCTTCCTCCCTCTCTACCTCCCTCCCATCCATACATTCTTTCCTTCCTTCCTTTCCTCACTTAGACAAACATAAAGAATAAATTAAAAAAACAAAACAAAACACCACAACTAATAAAAAAACAAAATTGGAAGAATGATATGTAGGATCACAGACTCATGGAATATACTGAGAAGTATTAATAGATTATCTGATTAATTTTCAAACCATCCAGCGTAAATGTTAATTATCTTGGCAAAGTTTTTTTTGATAAGCCTTGAATAGCAGATAGCTAGCTCAGAGATATGTCCTCTGTCAAATATCATCGTGGAGTAATTTCTCTCTTCTCCAACCTCTTACCAGTTTGCCAAATAATTCAGGTAACAAGCCAGAAGCCAGAGAATATGCTAGAGAATTCTTGAATGCTAAGAACTGAAACATCATTGAACAGTTGGCTTCACCTTAGGAAAAATGGGGAGGTGATAGAACCTCAGTATCTTCAATGAATGCTGACTACCTCTTTTTGACAAATGATGTGGTCCAGCTCTGTAGTGTTACCATTCATCTTGTTGGAGAGTAATTGCTGTTTGCCATTTCAGACTCTAGGTAAATCATCTATATTCATTATGCTTGCTGCGATATTGGAGAGAATAGATAAATAGTGCCTTCTCATTTCACACAAATCTGGTATCATAATTTCAACTTACCTAGAAAACCCAGGCTACTATCTGCATTTCTTTGTCTGCAGTAATGAGTGGTCAATATAGGCCCATCCAGCTTTTTTTTTCTTCCCCTATGAGATCTGATTATTTATCTTTCCATTAACAGCTAATGAATGTTGGCATATGATTGAAGAAGTTCACTTGAAGAATATTACCAAGAATCAGTTTTCAGGAAGTTGGGGAGTTTCCAAATGTGGTCATGCATTAAGATTCATGTTTCTTTGACTTATTAACTTTACTCAACAAACAGAAGTTGCTCCCCAAAGTCTTGATGCCTTCTAGAGGTACTCACCCCCAGCTCCTGTGCATGGAGTCAGTGTGTTTAAAGCAGATCAATAAAGATCAAAATTGAAGAATCTTCTCTGATGTGAGTCAGCAGAGCAAAGGATGAGGGTGCAGTGAAGGGCATTAGAAAAAAGGAATATTTAAGTTCAAAATATTTACTTTGCATTTTCAAAATAATTTCAGACATACAGAACATTTGTAAGAATAGTGCTATGAACTTGTGATTATTTTTTTTATTGTTAAATTTATTGGGGTGACATTGGCTGGTAACAATTACATAGTTTCCAGGTGTACAATTCTATATGACCTTGTCTATGCATTGCATTATGTGCTCACCACCCAGAATCAGCTCTCCTTCCATCACCATGTATTTGATGTCCCCTCCCTACATCCTCCCTGCCCCACACCCTCACTCTCCCACCTACCTCCCCCCTTACCCTCAGGTAACCACTAAACTACTGACTGTGTCCATGAGTTTTTGTTACCTTGTTACTTTCAGTTTTATATTCCACCTATAAGTGAGGTCATATGTTTCTTGATTCATTCAGTCTGACTTATTTCGCTTAATGAGATGGTTTCAAGGTCCATCCATGTTATCACAAATGGCTGTATTTCACCTTTTCTTATCACTGAATAGTATTCTACAACTTCTTCTTTATCCACATTCCCCAGTTGTTAAAATTTTAACATGTTTTGTTTTTTTTCTGCTGTATATGTTTGCTTTTCATTTCCTTCTCCTCCATTCCTATTCTCATTCCTTTTCCCATTCCTATTCTCATTCTTATTATCACTGGGTTGGAGGTTCTGGGATGCTCCCATGCTCCCAGGCCACTCTGTCTCTGGGGACAACACAGCAGCACATTTCTACAGCACTCACCATCACCTGCCTTACCTGGTTAATTGTGTGGTGTCCCTACCCCAACCCCACCCCACCAGACTCTGGTCTTCCAAGGGACAAAGAGTTGTAGTTGTTCATCTCTAATATTGTGCCTAACATCCTGAGCTCAGTGGATGTACCAAGGAGCTGATGAAAGTGAATGATATGAGATGTGCCCTCTGTCAAATCTCATCATGGAGTAATTTCTCTTCTCTTCAGCCTTCTGCCAATTTTCCAAAGCTTGATAAAGTGACAGATAATCAGAGACAGAGCTAGGCACCCTCCACCACCACCTCATTGAAAGTGTGTTTTCCTTATCTGTATGATGGTGGTGTTTCCATTCTCAAATTATCTGTATGTGAAGGTCAAGTTCTGAATTAGCCCATCAACAACTACTAAAAATATGCCACATCTTATCTGTGGTGAAGGTATAGGTGAAGGTATGGTGAAGGCTTCATTTCTATCTCCCTTGAGAGCCTCAGAGCTCTCAAGCCAATTGGAAGAATTTCCCTTGTTTGAAAACAGAGGGATCCTCAGAAAATGAATAAGACAAGGCAGTTTACCCTGGCTTCCTGGTGGTACTGTGGAAAGCCAGTGTCTAAACAGAGGACCTGCCTCAGTTGTCATTATGGCTGCAGTTGGCTCAAGGGTCTGTTATGCCTGTGGGGGGATGGCAGTCACATACTAGAGACAAGAAGTTGGTGTCTTCATCCAAAAGTTTTGTGCCAGATGGGGGATCCCAGCCTGATCCTTTATGGGGGCATTTCATGACAATATTTGATAACAAGTAAACAATAAGTAGGCATGTGTGCCCATTTTCTTAGTGATTTAGGTGTCAGCATCTAAATTGCTGAGGAGGAAGTAAGATGAATGGGGAAATGATTCATCTGATTTCCACACCCTATGTATTCATTGTTATTGGTCTACAGGACCCTTCATTGCCATGGCTACTTTATTTAACTGTAACAAAGGGATTATGACTAAGGAAGTATAAATGGGGAATTTGACAGTTGGCTTTGGAATTCTTATTATTTTGAATTAGAACTGTTATATGTATTAGCCCATAAAATATTTTTAGAGTGTGCATTATTGAGGTGCCTAAGTGAGAAATAGACAGTACATTCAAGTTAAAATAATCTCAGTACCGTTTAATAAAAAGATCTCTTAAGATGGTATGAATAAGCAGGATATAGCAAAACCACGGAGGACCCTGGGCTAGTTAAAAAGTGTGGTGGTGGTGGGGCACCTATGCGTAAAGGGCTAAGGGAAGGACAGTCACTGGAACCCACAAATGGAAGGTAGGTGGAGATGGTGACCTGGTAGATGTCACCACCTCAGGTCAAACAACATGACCAGTATGGGGTGAACTTGCCAGGAGCAAGCTAAAGAAATATACCCCCACACCCAATCTCTTTCTATTCTTCTGCTTCTGCTCCTTATTGCCAAACCCAACCTTAAGCCAGAGGGTAGGGGGCCTGGGAAATCTATGGAGGTGTGTGTCTCGTGGGGCAGAAATGAAAATGGAGAAGGGTGGAGGTGGGGGATTAATGCAGGCCAAGAAAAATGACCCATTTTTTTAAACCTACCACGATTGTATGAAAAGGTTCATATGGAAAGTCTGTACAGTTATTATCTGCATGTGAAGAGGAAGAAATAAGGCCAGACACGTACCTTAGATCACCCATCAAATCTGCATCTTTATCTACAAGCCCCAGATCTATCTTCTGCTTTAGGACACTAGTGGATGGGCCAGTTCATTGAAATGCAGAGTTCAATGGAGCAATGCGCCAGGGGGTTAATGCAGAAACTCAAGGAACTCTTGATGTGTAAATTATTTCTAAAGCACCTTCTTATTCTCTGGGGGGCTGAATCACCATTATTTTTGCCTCTCACAAGTTTCAGTATCAATTTGACCTCTGTTGAGCATCTCTGAGACTTGTTCAGACCTTGGCATCATATTTTATAACTCTTCTAGGGGTTGGTTGAAAACATTTTGGAGTCCGGGGCTTGTTTTCTTTGATAGTTTTATGTGTCCCTTTAAAAAAATATTCTCCTATCCTCTGACCTTTCTGAGTTGTCCAAACTCCAGGTTCTGTAATAGCAAGAAAGCTGTTCCATGACCTATTATTTCCTAAATCAAAAGGGCATTTTTTTTTTAAACATTGTATTTATTTTTATTTTATTTTATTTTTTTTGACACAGAGACAGAGAGAGATACAGACACAGAGACAGAGAGAGAACTGAACCGGGGGAGCTTCCAGTTCAGCATATGGTTCTGCACGGGCCAGGGCCGGGATTCGATCCCTGGTCCCCGGCGCTGCAAAGTGAGAGCTTAACCCACTGAGCCATCCCAGCTTCCCCAAAAGGGCATTTTTTTCTGCCTGGACAGAAAGTATCATGAATTACGCAGCCGGTGATGCTTCCATGGTCACATAGAAGTTGGCTAGTATTTACCCAAAGGTGAGGAGGCACACTTCCTTCCTCATTAGGTACATGCAATTTGCATATCCCATTATCTGCTTATTAACCAGAGCATCTTGTGACAGTGGCAGATTGTGGAATATGCACACACAGGCAGTTATACAGCAAGCTCTTGGGCTCATCCTGCGGCTCCAGCCCTAAAATGAAGAGGCAAAAGGTGAGGATGTGACAATGGGATATCGGCAATGGAATGAAATCAGAATTTGATGTAATGCAACATGACTTGCTCACAGCACAGGCAGAATATCAAGTGATCCATGTAAAATTCAATCCTGGTATAATCTTTCTATTATACCCATTGTTCTCTTCCTCCAAATGCCATACACAACAGTATGCAAATTTGACTTCCATTAGCATGTTTCTTTTATCTTCATTCAGTTTAATTGTGAGTTTTATTTTTTAACTTAATGTACACTGGGCATATAAAATAAAGTGTCTTGGAAAATTAGCAATATAATGGAAAGGAAAAAATAAAGATATTCACCGACATCTAGTTTATGCATATTCACTACTACTGAAGACAGATACATAAAAGCTATTTCTTTCAAACCAAGTAAAGGGTGTCCCAAAATTCACGCAAGATTTGAATTTTGCGTCGTTTGTGCAGTGGAGTGTTGCCAACGAAAAAAAAAGACAGCGTGACAGCTGACAGTTCAGGGTTATTAAAAATGGAGCGCTAGGGAAAGCCGGGACGGCTCAGCGGGTTGAGCGCTCGCTTTGAGGCCATGAGGACCGAGGATCGAATCCCGGCTCCGGCCCAGGCAGGACCCGCGTGCTGAACTGGGGAGTTCCCACAGTTTGGTTCTCTAACTGTCTCTGTCTCTATCTCTCTCTCTATCTGTCAAAAAGTAAAATAGAAATAACTACGCACTGAAGACAAAAAGATAATTTCTCTCTATAAATGTGAAAAGATAAAAAAAAAAAAAAAAAATGGAGCGCTACACGAAAGAACAATGTGTTTTCATTGTTGAGCAATGAAAATTTACAATTTTTAATTATAAACCTGTGTTTTCTATCAAAATTACTTATTGCATGAATTTTGGGACACCCTTATATAGACAGTTACAATAAAATGTCTAAAGTGAAGCATTTGTTTTGGAGTTTACTATGTGTTAATATTAACTTTAGGGACCTCTCAGAAATATATGTAATTGTTTGGATTTTATCTTATGTTAAAACAGCAGAAGATGTACAATAGTATCTTTGCAAGGAAGAGAACTAATGGTCACATAGTTACCCTGGACCAGGTACTCTGACAGGTACTCAATAGACAGTAGCTGTCTAGATATCCATAAACACCTTTGTAATTCCTCTGACTTTGTTTCTGCCCTTCTCGGCCAATCAGGATGCTCACAGGAGGGAAAGAGGCAGTCAGAGGGAAGGTCATTTAGCAAAGATCCTCTCTACTTTGAGCTGCCAGAACAAAGGTGATCCTAAGGCTCATGAAGTTAAGAACCCATGACTACAGTTTGAAACATTTCTACACAAGCATCAGAATCTCCAGCTCTGTCAGAGCAGAGTCTGTGCTGCTCAGTAAAAATTTGCTGATGTTCTTTCTTAGCACTTGGGTTATCATTGTTGAATCCATCCTCAATTGGGATGGCCTGGGTTCCCTTCCAATCATGCCACCTTCCCTCTCACTCCCTGTGATAGGATGATGGGATGCAGACCCTGCCCCAGCCCTTTCAGGTCCCTTCATTTACTCCTCCATCCTCTCCCAGGAGGAACCCATTATAAAAGTTGTGTTAATTCTGGGGTCAGATCCTTCTATCTGGAGTTTTTCTGATCAGGCATCTGGACAATGGATAAACGTTCACTTTTTTTTTTTTTTTAAAGGCAGGAATGTTACATGAACACAAGATAGCTACAGGAGTTTAGCCAATCTACTCATTGTTCTGGAGAAGACATCTAATGCCAATAAAATTAAAACCAATTTCTGAGTCTACTTAGAAAGAAACTTAAGCGCCATTGGAAATGAGCCCTCTTAAGAGAAAAGCTAGGTTCTCAGTTCTCTGTGCCATTGTACTTGGCTGCATTGCCAGGTCCTGGTTTAAATCTGAAGGTCAAATAGTTAACTTATGATAAATGATACTATATTGAGGTTTGAGCCAAGGCAAAGAGTGTGGGAAAGCTTATAAGAAAACCATTAAGGCTCTAATTTTGCTGACCTGTGAGGACTCTGGATAGGAAAAAAAAGTATAGATTCTTGTAATAAGTGCTTGTGAAGAAGCCAGTGAGGGTATTACTGGCAGAGCTGAGATGAGAGGAAAACAGGGCATCAGAACCTGACAATCACCCCATTTAAGTTTGTATTTACAAACCTGTCCTCTGAAATTTCAGACTTGCCCCCCCCCCACACACACATACACAATTCCTTCTTTAATTGGATAGAAGAGGATTCAAGTAATAACTACATGTTTAATTCAATAGGACTGCAGCTTAGGGTGTGTATGAGAGACTGGAGATAGGCAACGTATGGTAGGATCCAAGTCAAGAAGGGCTTGAACCCTTAAAACTAGCAAAGAATATTAAGGCAAAGGGTACATGGTATGCTAAATTTTAGAGACAACACTGGTGGACATGGTAGAGCAAGAAAAGCTTTATTATTCAACTGAACTACTGGACTCTGTGCATGGAGCCCTTCTTGATCATTGGCAAAGACTTTTGAAGGGTTTCTAGAAATAACTACCTTTTAGTTGATTGGGAGACCCAATTTTGAGTAATGTAGAAGGCGGAAAATGGGCAATTGACTAATAGTTTAGAGGCAAAGTGGCACTTGCATGACTGTTTGCATAATTTGAAAATGAAATATAAAAGGTGCAGGCCCCTAATAGAAATAATTCTAGAAATAATTCATTGGTTCATCTTGGCCAATAAAACATCAGTGGGAATGTAAATTTGTTCTCCTTTGCCTATCTTCATGCTGTATTTAGACCCATTAATTACAGGTGCTTAAAAAAATAAATGTCAGCATAATCTGGCAGGGCCCAAAAGCTAAGTTGCTCATCACCAACCTATTTTCTTGTCTAAGCTATGAGCTGAGAGGTTGATAGGGGGGAGGTGGGGTGGGTAAGGCAAAAGACAGGTAGGTGCCTGGCAAGTTTCTTTAGTTTAGAATATGCTGTTCAAATGGAAACACATTTGCAAATGCTTTATTATTTATATAACCACAGCTATTTGTATAGTTATTGGTCTTAATTATATGTTTTTATACTATTGAATTCAGTTTAGACTGTTATCCTAGAGAGAAGGAATTAGATCTAGTCAACTTGACTTACTCGATGTTGAGATTTCCGTATTTAATAAGGACTCATAATTGAGTAATAATTTAAATAATGAGCAAATAATTATAATTATTTTGTGCAATAAAGCATGCGTTAGGCTTGTAGAGTCACTTTGTTTTGTTTTTTTCTATTTTTTATCTTTTTGACATTAAATATTATTTTATATTGGTCTCTGCCATACACCACAGTGGTTAGCCATTTATATAATTTACAAAGTCACTAGCCTTTTCAAAACATTCTTATATATGTTGCTTTATGTCATTCTCTGAAACATGGCTATATCAGTGGAGTTGGTATGAGTTTCACGTTTAATGTGGAAGATGTGGGGTAAGAGCTTTCAGAAGCACTCTTAGCTCTGCCCCTTCTTCCAAGGGCTTTGTGCCTTTGATATCTTCCATTAAAACAGGCCCACATTCCCCAGTCATTCTGTGAGTGTGGACTCTGAGAGTATTAACTGTGCAGTCACAAAACGTTGCACTTGCAAATTCATCTTTTGCTGTGATTTGTGGATTCATCCACTTGTGCCTAACATGTCATTTTGAATTTTTATGGACTCCAGGAGAAATCTGGGCAGTTGGAATACCTTCATCAATGCCCGTCAACTTGGCTGAGTGGTGCTAGGCAATATTCTCCAACGGGTCTGCTGCATGTGAGCTAATCTTTACCATCACATGCTCTCCTGGTGCCCAAATTCCTCATTGCCATTTTGTAGAAGTCCTATTGTTGATTACGGTTGATTTATCCCAAAGGGTATAATGGCCATAATATGAAATAGCTAGTTTCTCAGTTTCTGATTATGATTGGGGAGATGCAAGAGAAAACTGTTTCAATCTGGAACCAGTTACCTGGCATGATAGATAACAAGCATTGACCTAAACAGATGCAAAGAGAGTGAATGGAAAGGACAACCCACCTGATCCTAATTACATACACCTGCCCTTGGAAAACTTTTTGCCAGACATCTTGAATAGCTCAGGTCTAGGGGAGGAGAGGTCCCAAGGATGCAGTGTAAAAAATGCAAACCTCAGTGGTGAACAAAGGGGTCATGTGTGAAGAAATGGCAGATATTATTGCTTGACAGACACCTGGAATGGAACGTTTAAGTTCTTACTTTTTATAATCACATATAGTCTACAGATCTTGGTACCCTCTAAGGGCCTAACACATTTTAGAATAGGGATGTCCAAGCATTGGGCTTCCCTGGGCCACATTGGAAGAAGAATTGTCTTGGGCCACACATAAAATACATGAACACTAACAATAGCTGATGAGCTAAAAAAAAAAGAAAAAAAGGAAATCACAGAAAAATCTCATCATGTTTTAAGAATGTTTACAAATTGGTGTTGGGCCATTGAAAGCCATCCTGGGTCTCATGTGACCTATGGGTCACAGGTTAGACAAGCTTATTTTAAAGATTTTTTTTTTTTTAATTAATTAATTAATTTTTTTATTGTTAAATTTAATGGGGTGACATTGGTTGGTAACAATCAGACAGTTTCC
>PVKE010031379.1:0-13771 GCA_004027555.1 Craseonycteris thonglongyai
TCTCTCTCTGTCAAAAATAAATAAATAAATAAATAAATAAATAAATAAATCTTTTTAAAAAAATGTACAGAGTGGCTTCTACGTCTGTCACAGTGCTAGGAATTGAGCTTATGGCAGTGACAAAGACTTACTCATCACCCTAATGGCAAAAAACTAAACATAAAATAAAAGCCCTTATGAACTTGAGGGTATACATGAGCTAAACAGAGAATTGGAGTCTAAAATGTAAGTGCCGGCATGGAGGAGGAGGTTTAGGGGATGTGTTCAACTGGGCTGAGGCTCAGAGATGTGGGAGATGCAGGCAGGACTCCTAAATAAACCCCTGGTGAAGCTGAGATCTGAAGGACGATTCTGAGTTACTTATGCAATGCGATAGAAAGTGTAGAACAGAAAGATAACAGTCTAGTCAAAGAGGCAGCAGGTGTCAGGGTCTGGAGGCCAGGAAGTACACAGAGGCTTCTGAGACCTGAAAGTCATTTTTCTACTTGGAAGACAGGCTGAAGAAGTAGAAACAAAGCATGCATGGAGAGTGGGGTTGGGACATAGAGAGGACTGATGATAATAACACTGAAAAGTAAGTATAGTCCAGACCATACTACACATTTTTAACTTTATCCTGAAAGAAATAGAAAGCCATTGGTATTTTTTCATTAGATGAGTAAAACTATGAACTTCTCTTTTAATAATCTCCCAGATTTCAGAAGGAAGAACAAAGTAAAGAGAGGCAAGCCTGCTGGCCAAGTAGAATGATATGTTAGTCTAATCAAGAGACAACGACCTGAACAACAGTAATGACATTAGGGTGGAGCGAAGTGGGCTGTTTCCACACATCTTCCAAAGATAAATTTCCACAGGCCTTGCTGCTCAATGAGACCATAAGTTAATAGATGGGATCTGAGCCACATAGATTTTGAAATTCCCTGTGTCTGCGAACAAAATTAAATTATGTTTTCTATAGTGCATGTGATTTTGCTTCTTTTCTGGAACTGTATAATATATTTATCAGTTCAACCAAAATGGTCAATTAACTGTTAGTATCCATCCCTTAACTATTGTGACTAAATGAGAGTTCACGATATATGTGTGAGCTGAATAGTAATACACGTGTATGCAATTAATGGCGATTCATGAAGTAAAATTGCTGTGAGCAATCACTTGCAAATGATTCAGCTAGAGAAAAATCTATTTACATTCTATTAACACTATTTGCTTAATGAGAAATATTCATAATGGGGGGAGGGGAAGAAAAGAAAAAATGTGTTAATTAAATGAACTAAACATTTATTTCCAGCTATTAATAAAATAAAATCCACAAAATAATTTCACAAATATACACCTAGAAATATGCACAGTGCTCAATAAACATGGCATTGAAGTAACATGCTTAATGTCCTAGATGGATTCATATGCCCCTGAACACACAACCTAAATCAGTGCTTTCCTTTTTTATGTTATTGATAAATTTATTGGGGTGACATTGGTTGGTAAAAATTACATAGGTACAAACAGGTGTACAATTCTACATTACATTGTCTATGCATTGCATTATGTTCTCACCACCCAGAGTCAGTTCTCTTTACATCACCATATATTTGATACCCACTCCCTACTCCCACAAATGCTTCTACTCCCCCACCTACCTTCTCCATTACTTTCACATAACAACTAAACTATTGACTGTGTCCAGGAGAGTTTTGTGTCTTTGTTACTTTCAGTTTTATATTCCACCTATAAGGGAAGTCATATGTTTCTTGATTTTTTTAGTCTGACTTATTTTGCTTAATAAGATGGTTTTAAGGTCCATGTTGTCACAAATGGCTATATTTAATCTTTTCTTATTTCTAAGTAGTATTCCATTGTGTAAATGTACCATAACTTTTTTATCTAGTCATCCATCAAAAGACACTTCGGTTGTTTCCATGAGTTGGCCACTATGAAAAGTGCTGCAATGAACATTGGTGTACATAGATCTTTGAAAATTAAGGTTTCCAGGTTTTTTGGGTAGGTACCCAGAAGAGGGATTGCTGAGTCACATGGCAACTCCATTAAATCAGAGCTTCTCAAACTATAATGTGTACACTTTGAGTAGCAAGAACCTAAAGGGTATACTATTAGATACTCTCCCTTAGTCATGCCCATAGGTAGAAAAATCACTATTACCAACATTTGGTTCTGTTCACTTTACATTACTGGATTGTATTACAACAAAGCTGGAAGAATCTGCTCTGTTTTATGCCCGACTACCACTGCACAAATCTGGCCTCATTTAACAGACAGCGAAAGTGATCTTGGAAGTTGAAAGCTATTTTCATGCTATTCACTTTTTTAGCTCCTTCCACATGTGTGCATTTATGTCTATGCAAGAATAATCACTATTCACTCAGTTGTTCTTGGAAGAAGGTAATAAGCAAAATTCATTGTAAGGATAAGAATAAAATATCAATTGCTTTTTGTTCACTCTCAGCAGCGTCATCCTGTAGACAGAATTGCAGGGCTCATACAATGTTCAGAAACTGAAGAAGATGAAAATTATGCATCCTTGAATTGATTTTGATCATTTTTGCTCAATTCACCAAT
The DNA here is from genome assembly GCA_004027555.1 of Craseonycteris thonglongyai. Lineage (NCBI taxonomy): Eukaryota > Metazoa > Chordata > Mammalia > Chiroptera > Craseonycteridae > Craseonycteris > Craseonycteris thonglongyai. The sequence goes on from PVKE010031379.1 coordinate 2,578, forward strand.
CAAGGAAATGATGAAAAGGTGGCTGACTCTGTGTCTGCAATTCACTAGCTGTTTTAGGGTGCCTGATTTTCCAACTTAAATTGCAGGTCTGTTTTCAATCTTAAAAAAATTTTTTTAAGAAATAATGACTCTGGCATGCATAATACGGTAGAATATTGTGCTGCTTAGGATTATATTAAAAGTACACTAATTGGGGGATGCCGTGATGGCTCAGTAAGTTGAGTGCTTGCCTTGCATCCCTGCAGTCTGGGGATTGAATCCTGGCCCCAACCCATGAAAACCCATATGATGAACTGTGGTGCAACTGTTAACTGCCAGGATGGTGGCAAAGGTTCTCACCTCCCATGTGGGAGGCCCCAGGTTGGTTTCCACCCCATTCAGCCCCGCATCCACCTGTGTGGAATGAAACTACGTCACAACTAAAGATGTACAACTATGAAGATTGCTCCGGGCTCTCCCCATTTCTCTTTCTCTTACCTTCTCTCAAAAACAATAAAATAAATCTTAAAAATAAAGTACACTGATGATTTATATACCATAGAGTTAAGGAAAGAAATATTATTTGTTTCTTGAGTGTTATTCATGCATAATGATTCTTTAAAGTCCTCTTAGAGATGAAGAGAAAATTCTGATCTGTAGCCTTGGCCCATATAGTAGATTATTTCTCCACCTTCATAGGTTGGTGAGAGCTATTCAGACAGGAACACTGTATAACACAGCAAAGAGTTTTAAGTTAGCATCAAGAGAAAGTAATGACTACACCAGGTTCATGGTTCCAAACCATTTAGAGGGATCACAATCCTGACTATAGCCAAAACAATTTTAATATGGTAGTTACCAATCACCTTTAGACTTGCCAAAGGAAAAGCTTAATGGTGAACACACAAAATGATCTTATATATATAGTTCTTATAAATATAGTTTTCCAGTAAATACTCTAGGATAATTGCATTATGAAATGCACTGAGTGGCTTGGCCCTAGAGAGTTGATAGGTAATTCAGAGACATTCTCAAGTATATCTGCCAAGAATGTTAATTTCAGGTTTGAGTGGATAATTGCAGGCAGTTCTTTCTGTTGACCTGCTTTAGACAATAAGATGAATCTGTTCGTTATATTTCTGACAATAAAAATACCTTATTGGTTTAAAGAAAACCAATTATTTCTTATTAATATCATGAGAGTATAATATCTATTCTCATCATCCCCAAGTAGCTTCAAATTATTAAGAAACAACTTAAAAAGAAGGAAAGCCTAAATAATATCTGCCTTCTATTTCTCAAAATTATTAGCTTATTGGTCAAGGGACAGTTTCTAATGGTTGTTTTTTCTTAATACCACATTAAGATTCACTCAGAAACAAACAAAAATAAACCAGTCTCATCTACATTAGCTGTCAGTTCTACATTTACTTGCATTATCTCCAGGACACAAGCTGTTGCTTGGTCCAATTCACTTCAACAATGAATTATTTGAAGAAAGAAAGAAAATCAGTCAACCTGGTTAAAGAAAGTGAGTGATTGTTTGAAATGACCGGAAACAGAGTGGTAACAATAAGAGGGTGTTCAACATGCAGAGTGGGGGCATAATAGCTTCACAAATAACAAGAGCCTGGCTACTGTGACTACCAGAAAATAGTGGTTTACTATAGCCACGAGTTTGTAAATAGCTAAAAACCGGCTTTTATATAGCAAATATTTCATTTGAATTTGAGAGGCCATATATATATTTTTAAATTTCAAGGAATGTTTGCCATGATGAATTCTCAGTCCCGTTTATCTCCACATCATATAGAGCTGGGGTGTTTATGTGTGCATGTGTTTAGGAAAATGGGAGATGTGACGTAGAACTTAGTGGAACCTTCCCTGGAGGCTTGAGTTCAGAGATTTTGGGCAAAATATGCACCATTGAGCAGTTTTTCAAACTAGAGGTATGAGGTCCTTTTAGAGGATGGTATCTTTCCTGCTGTAACATTCATACAAGGTCTGACAATTAAGTTCACGAACTCACCCTAGACAAAGTGCTACATACCTCATTGCTGAATGTAATTATGATCACCTTTGAAGTACTCCCCTTGGGAAGCTATGCACCAGCGCCAGCACCTAGTCTGCTCTTCAAAGCAATTTTGGAACTCTTTTTCTGGAATGGCCATCAGATCCATCATCATATTACCCTTGATATCCTGAATGTCGTCAAAATATCTTCCTTTCAATATTTCCTTTATCTTCAGATTAAAAAAATAAATCATTGGGAGCCAGATCAGGTAAAGAGGGAATGTTCCAGTATAGTAATTTGTTTACTGGCTAAAAACTTTCTCACAGACAGTGCTGTGTACCGTAAGCTGGTGCATTGTTGTGATGCAAGAGTCATAAGTTTTTGGTGAAAAGTTCAGGCCGTTTTTATCCAAGTTTTTCACACAGCCTTTTCAGTATTTCCAAGTAGTCAACTTGGTTGACAGTTTGTCCAGTTGGTACAAATTCATAATGAACAATCCCTCTGATATCAAAAATGATTAGCAACATCGTTTTGACTCATGATTTGGACTAACAGAACTTTTTTGGTCATGAAGAACTGGCTGACTTCCATTGCGCACTTTACCACTTTGTTTCAGGGTTGTATTGGTACACCCATATTTTATCACCAGTGACAACACAGCCCAAAACATTGCCTTGCCTCTCCAAAAGGTCTTGGCAAACTTTGACTCTCAGTCTTTGCTTTTGTTCATTGGTGAGTTCCTTCTGGACCATTTCTGCACATACTTTCTCATGCCAAGATTTTCAGTGGAGATTTTTCTAACTGTTTCTCTATTGATGTTTACTTGATCTGCTATGCTTCTCACAGTCAGCTGACAATTTTGACACATAATTCAATAAATTTTTGCCATGTTTTCATCAGTTCTGCTTGTTACTGGCTGCCCTGGCCTCTCTTCATCAGTGATGTTTTCTCTCCCCTCAGGAAAACATTTAATCCATTTGTACACTGCCATTTTCCTCATTACATTATCCCATCAACTTGGACTCACATGTCCCTGATTTCACTTCCACTCTTGTCAAGTTTAACAAGAAATTTAATGTTTGTTCATTGCTCTAAATGAAGCTCCGACATTCTTAAGATGGCACACAAAAACACACAACAACAATAATAAATGCCACTCAGCAAGACACTGCCACACATTGACATGAACACAACTGTGATATACCAAGGTTATAAAACCTTACCGAGTTGTTTGTATAGTGTTCCCAATGTAAGTGAATGGTAGAAATTTTGCAAACTTAATTGTTAGATCTCGTATGTGGCTGAAATAAACTATCTTCCTTTTGATTTTCATAAAGACAAGTCAAGGAAGCTGGCAGATATTGTAATCACACAGAAAGAGAACCAGCAAGCTCAGAAATGGTCTGGACACTAAGTTACACAGGATGCAAAACACTAATATGTTCTGAGCTCAAACCCAAGACCAGGTGGCTCCCTTCTAAGGAGAGGATACTGTTTCTTGATTTCCTTTGACAACCCAGGTTTTGTGTTTTCAGCCTGGGCTGAGTGCAGCCCTAGGCATTCACATATCTGAGAATTCTCCTTCGGCCTGGGGAGGGGGAGGGGAGAGGGTCAAAGAGGTGTAAATGAGCTTTTACTGGGACAATGCCTCTTACTTCATATTATTGCTATTTCCCTTTCTTGGACATTTCATTTCTATAGCAACAAGTCTCCTTAAGATGGCTATGAAGACTTAGCGCTCTTATGTTTAGGATAGAAAACATGTTTGAGTTCCTCCTGCCAAAGTCTTCCTTGGCCAGGTTCATGAACATATGTGGGGACACAGCATCAGTTGATGGCAAGTTCCTAAGAAGCACATAGATGAACAAACGATGTTTTAGCACCAGGCTGAGTTGAATAGGCATCTTCAACACATACTGTCTGCTGTAGGCCTGTCTTTCCTCTTCATCTATAACTACAAACTCTATGTCCTGTTTGGAGGTCACTGACCCAGCCTCCATCATGTACTTCCTGTAGCTCACAGTTGACCATTTCTGCTCTAGTTCCCTAATCATAGGCTGCATCTTTAAGCATAGCTTACTGACTTGCCCAGGATTTGCCCTGGTGGCTTACAGGAAAGCACCATATCATTTAGTAAGAGACTTTTTTTAAGATTTATTTTTATTGTTTTTGACAAGAGACAGACAGACAGACAGACAGAGAAAAGGGGGAGAGTCAAGAGCAGTCTCGATAAATGTATGGCATTAGTTTTCACTATAGTTTCATCCCACAGGTGGGCATGGAACTGTGCAGGGCTGGAACTGGCCATGGGGCCTCCTGAATGGGAGGCGTGCCCCTGTGAGCTGAGGGCCTCCTACATGGGAAACATGCCCAGGATGGGAACCAAACCAGAGCTTCCCACCAAACAGGAAGCTCACCCCTGTGAGAACTGAACTGGGAGCACACCCCAGTTCAGCATATGGGTCTGCCCAGATCAGGGCCAGGATTTGATCATCAGACCCCAGGGCTGCAAGTGAGCACTCAACCTGCTGAGTCATCCCGGTGTCCCCAGTAAGAAAATTCTTTTTTTTTTAATCAAGTGATGTTTTAGTTCATTATAGGACTTGGATGAGTGAAGGAATAGTGGATAGCTCTATGATGTGCCTCTGGGAAAAAAAGAACACACACAAAAATGATAATTACATATTCTAGAAAAATAGATTTCAAAATTTTTAACTGACAAAGGATTTTGAAATTATTTTCTTTTGAAAGAAATGAAACTGACAACATACCACAATAAATATATCTGCTGTATAAATTGCAGACATTCTGTGAAATTGTGTCTAGGAAAAAACAAAGCAAATAATGATGTGTGTAAGAAATATTAAGTCAAGAAATGAAGAGTAAGGGGAAAGTTTGGGGAAAAGAAGTCACCCTATCCTCTCTTAGTATATTTACCCCCTATACACATGTCTATGTATGTGCCTGCATGTATATATAACACAAATTTGGCTCTGTGCTCGCAATATCATAATGCTTTCAGCTCTGACCCACCCCTAACTATATCTCTACTACTTCTGGTATTCTGCAAACAGTATTCTATACGTGGTACCAAACGATTTTGCTCCTAATGGCACCATTGGGCCCCTTCAGAATCATTCTTACTCTAAAAAGAAAAAGAAATCTTTTATTCAGTGTTGTTAAAGGGCAATCTTCCAACAAGTATCAACTTATTATTCTTACATAGATATAAAATGAACACATGCCAGAAAAAAAATTGACACATTAATCAGGAAACAAGGTATTAGAACTGGTTCAAATGAAAATTCCATTTACAGAGATTTTGTATTCTGTATTGGGCAAAATTCATTTGCATTGCCGTGAACAGAAGTAATTTTCACTTAAGAAGAGTTAATATTTACATCACCATCTATTTTCTGTAAGTTAATGCCTTCCTCTACAGAGTTTTATAGTAATCTAGTGAAAGACAAAGGCCCACAACCTTATAAAATCAGATAATCCCCAGAGACTCCAACATTCCACGTTCTAAAATCTTAAATTTTTTTCTTACAAAATAATGGACAAAAAGATAAATAAGATAGATAAAAATAGATAAATAGATGATGATAGATAGATAGATGATAGAGATTAGACAGCTAGATAAATAATAAATATATGATAGATAGATAAATAGGTAGATAATAGATATGATAGATAGCTGTTTTTTTAAACATGGGGACTGATGATGTAATTCTAAAACTGTTATTGAGAATGAACTCACTTCATTCATAATGTCCAGTCTCAAACTTCTGTGCAAGCAATAAGGACTGTATATATGATTTTTCCTGACCACGTTCAGTGTTCTTTCATGATGAGTTAAATTTTCATTTTCATTTTTTCAAGAAGAATCAAAGACATTTATTTATATATTTTAGAAACTTCACCACATTCTCACTCCCTTCACTATCTTAAGTGCTTGAGGTATGTGCCCTTGGTAAGCTAAGACAGTTGGCAGATTTGTTTCATTTTGGGTTTTGGGTTTTTTTTTGGTTTTTGTTTTTTTTCTGACATTATAGACTGTAAAACTAGTCATATATATGAGGAAATTATAATTTTGGCGGGGGGGAAGAATGTAAAGTTCAGAAGTCCTAATTAGTCCCAAAAGCGAAAGGTATGGTAATAACCAGAGATTCATTTATAGTTTGAGCAGTGGGGGAAAGTGCAGAAGATATAAATCAGCCACAGAAACATTGGGCTTTGCCTGGCACCACTTCACATCTACATTCAAGATAAGCAACAATGACCAATAGACTTCTCTATCTCTTTTAACTGGCATCCACTCAATATTATTTTCAGGAAAAAAAATTTCATTTGAGGTTTCTCTTTTGCCTGGGTTGCTTCAAAAATTTGAGACATTTTATATGCTACATTAAAAACAATAGTGTTATGATGTTTTACTACCATGATTTTTTTTTTAATGAAATTGCTTCTAAATTACAAACCATCTCTATGTTAAGGACCACTCCTTCTGTAAGTTATTTAAAGCATCACATCTGAATCTTTGAAAACTTTATAATGAATTTTAATCCAACGGAACAAAATAACCCAGGAAAATGTCTATGGAATTGGCTCACATTTCAAGAAATGAGAAGTAATATTTACAGAAGGAGAATGAAAAGGACCTTTAATACAAGAGTAAAAGTTCAGTTTTTATACAGTTGAATGTAGAAAGAGGTATACAGAATTTTAGCATCTTTTTAAAAATGCTTATGAATTATTTATGCCCTTTGTCAGATTCTGGCTTCTTCTATAATGAAAGTAATCAATATTATTTGATAGAAAGTTGCATTAATGCTAATAAATGTCTTTACAATTACCTAATATTTCTCAACTTCTTTTCAGTTAAAACCCACCTGAATTTATTGCTTCGTATGCTTTTTAAAATACATTTAATGTGTACAGTTAAAATACAGCTAAATGTTAATGTATCCTAGTTTGGCTATCTTGTATTTGATAGTCAAATAAAATGTCACTTACTTTTCTGGAACTGATAATAAATTAGACATAAATTCCTTTTCCGGAGTCACAGAAACTTTGAAACTCTCATATTTGATTAATGGTGACAGGTTATATTTCACTAACTACACAGATTATTAAGAGAAATCAGTCTATTTCTCTCCTTTATATGAATAGAGATTCTGAGAACTGGACCAAAATGTGATTACAATCTCCAGTGTACATTTCCATACAGAGCAATAATGTAGGCAGATACATACAAGCACAGTGGGGTCCTGCCCACCTTCACATTGGGTGACCGTAAAAACACCAACAAGGTGTGCTTTGTGACACACAACTGTGACAGAGAGTAAGAATCTTCTACTCTGGAAGAAAGTTAAATGAGGTGCTACTACATCTAGAGTTAGTTCTATCCCTTAGAAAATGCAGAAATTGTATTTTCTTCATCCCCTCCAATACACACACACTCACACACTAATAGCATGTCAGAGAATATACAGTGCAAGATAGAAAGTTATTTCTGGTAAAACAGGTGGTTATAGCTGGCTTGTTATAAAGAATGTGTTACATGTTTTTCCTCTGGATCTTGTACCAAAGAATAGTTTAGGCTGAATTGGGAGAGCCGGTTAGAGCTCTCTATGAAAAACATGAACTTTGAACAACTACAGAAGGAAAGAATTTTCTGTAGAACAAAGCCTAATTATAATGCAGTGCCCATCTTGACATAGAGAAGTGTGAGAATTGGAATAAGCTGGGACAAGAATCAATGCATGATGAACATGGATGACGTATAAAGATGAGCACACAAATGGGACAAGGTCAGAGACATTTCTGCCAATCCTTGGAGAAGAGAGATGGAAAATAAATATTAAAGCCACATTGCACATTAGATGTAATTTGCTAGGTTTGATAAATGGAACATAGCAGTTAGCTCATCCCATAGAGAGGGTTTATCGTTCTCACCACACTCTTTTATTGTTCCCACTGGAAGATACACAGTGAAGGTCAATCACAGTGCTGATATAACCAGACTGTGTCCTGTCTGGACATGGACTATGAAATTCATAGTCCACAATAGCACCTGGAACAAGAGAGAGATGGGGGAGAGAAGACTTGGATCCTGGTTATAAGACGGGTCTTGGGCTAGGCATGTTCTCATAACTAATTGGTAAAGTGATGGTCAATGCTGTAGCAGTGTTGACATAGTCCATTCAAAAAAGGTCATTGTTTCAAGTATTTGACCAGAAAAAATTATATATCCAGTAGAAATAAAGACATGAAAAATTTCAGGAAAAACTATGAGATTGCTCTAAATTCAGCAATATATGAGTACTACTGTTTCATTTTTTAAAATTAAGATATACTAGAATTGGTCTTGCTTATTTTATTACACCAACCAATTGCTGTTGGTTCATCCAAGTATAGGCTTTTAAAATGTGAAATTGAGAGAAGGAGGCAAACAAAACAACAAAAATGGTTTCCTTTTCCTTCAGTCCTGGGAAAATACTGTATATCGCACAGATTCTGTGAAGCTAAAGGCCTTACATAGATGATTCTTTCTGTTTGAATTAAAGAAATTACCAAACAGTACAATCTTCAAAGATACCCTTTGGGATATCTGTCTTCCCTATGTTTGTCTTGTGTGGAGTGCACTTATTATGTTATACTGTTGTTTCCATGATTTTGGAAAAAATATTATTTTAACGTTATACTAAAAAGCAAACAAACAATAAGAAACATAAGTCTGGGAGCCTACAGTGGATTCTGATGATAACCTTTTACGTGCTTTGTGCATCCATTCTCTGCTTGCTTTCTTACTGAATGCTCCTAACTAAGAGGGTTGTTTTGGAGAGAGGGAAGGGCATGGGCCAGCCACAGACTAACTGATGAAGGAACACAAAATCTTAGCTCCTTTGCCTGTAAGCAAACTCTAAATCTGTGGCTTCACCAAAAATTGCACTCTTGCTTGTTTCCTTACCATCTGTATTGTATTCTACTTTCTTACTCCTGGGAGCACTTCCTTCTTCATTATTTGCACTCAAATCTATGATTCAGGGTCTGTTTCTGGGAGAAACTACCCTGAGTAAAAGCAGAAAACCCTGGTTAGACTTACTAGCTGAGATGCCTTGAAACCTGTCATTTGACCCTAAATATATCAATTTCCTTCTCTGCCCCTGCCCCAAAGAAAAATCTGTATCTCTTAATAGTTTTCAGGGCTGTTGTGAAAATGAAAGGTGGTGATATATATGAAGTACTTAGCATGGCCCCTAGTGTGCAGTAGGCACTCAATAAACACTGGTTGAATGCAAATAATTACAGGCATGTCTTGGCTTCTAGTATTTTTAAATCAAGGGTATGATTTTTTAGCTTTTCCCTGTTCCTCATCAGCTGGAATGGTAGATTCATATTTATTGCATAGAATTTGTATGTCTTTCTCCTGCATAACGCAGCTTTTGTTCCCTTGTTTTCTCATTTTGTTTAGTACATTGGCCTAGAAGACAAGATACTACAGTCACGGACTGATGGCTTTGACCCCTACATGTGACTGAATTATATGACTGGCTATCATCACTCAGCTCATGTAGTACCATAAAATCAATTAATGAATGAAAGCAATCCAAAAGTTGCTTCTGTCTCAACAAAATGACGTCTATGTCTTCTTATACAAAGTGCAATAAAAATTTGGGCAATTACCTGAGAGAGTCAGGACTGACCACTTTAATTTTGTCTAGTTCATTACTTGTGCAGACTGTGCCCTTACAAAGAATATTTATACAATACAGTTCTTGGTAACCAGACACCCTTTGTTCTGGGGAATAGCAAAATCACCTTCTTTTCTTTCTGGACTTGGCTAGTGTTCTAAGCTTAGAGCCCTCTGAGCTGAAATGTACCCTGTGAACTTTCTTTGTGGAGAATTAGAGATGTATTTATTGCTCTTGAAGGAGATAGATCTAACATAAAATATGGGCATCTGAACAACATTGAGTGGTTTGTGGGCCCCATAACAAGTTGCCCAGGCTAATTTGCATAATTATCTTCCCTTTTACTCCTAGAATAACTAGGGACAGAAATCAAAAAAAATAATTATTTAATATTCTCAGGTCATATAATTTGGAAGAATTTAAGACATCTTAGAAGCTTTAAAATGTCATAGTCTTTGAAATAATAATTTGTTTTGAATATGGGCTTTTAGAATGTGTAGGCCGGGGTTTGATGGCATTGATTTTTCAATTCTGTTAAAAACACTCGTCCCTTTATGAATTTTATTAGCATGTATTATTCAAATGATATTTTTATTTACTTTCAGTTGACAAAGAACATAACAAAGGAAAAGTATAGGAGCATAAAATTGCATTTAATTTATGACACAGATAATAAGAAATAATTTTCCCCTTTGAAAAAGTAAAAACTTTATATTTACAAAAAATTACTACAAGACCAAATTACAATGGCTAAGTGGTGTTGCCTTCCATGAGGGGCTCCAAAACAAATGATAGAAAATAAGCATTTGAGAATTGACAGTTATTTATCTGGCTTATCTGAATCTGTCACATAGCACACAACGAATGGGTTGTCTGATTTGACCATTTTTCTCTACTACCCAGGCAAATTTCCAAATTGTCTAATGGAACGAGAAATGGGATTATTGTCTCTTTATGACCTGAGGTCTGACCATCTAGAACTCATCACCTTAACCCGGACCATCCTAGTCCGTCTCTCATCTTGTAAAGGGGCAGCTACACTGAGTGATGACACAGTGACATTGGAGCTAGTGACATTGTCTAGAGTTGGGGTGAATAGCGTGAAGGAGGAAGAAAGGTCTGGTTTGGAGAAAACCAAGATTTTGAGTCTTCAGGGAGCGCTCCAGGAATCTATGGCCTTTTGGGGAGCAACCGCTATTGCCATTTTTAGAGAAATTGGAGAGAGATGACCATGACACCAGTGGTAAGGGAAATCTGGTGATTGCCTCTGCTTCCATGTGGTTTTGTTTGTTGTAGTAAGGCTGACATTATTTTGTAGAAAGGGCATGGTCTTTCAATTGCACACAGGCTAGAATTCAAATCACACCTTTGTGTGTTGCCAGTTGTGTGCTGTAAGTGGAAAGGTTTGAAGACGGGTTGGAGTCTGAGGACCCCACTGAGCCTCCTTTTCTTTCTCACCAGCTGCAAACAACTGAGTATTGCACCCTCTGGCCTCAAGAGAGTA